>CM019148.1:183570977-183584036 GCA_009733165.1 Naja naja
TTACTCAAACCCCATCTATCTAATGTATTCTTTTAAATAGGTGGGGCTCTACGTGTAATGCTGAGACCTACGTGGTTCAGATGTTTTGGTTCTCACTTGTGAGAGAGGAAATGTGTCTGTTGACATTTCCTTACTTGGACTTCTAGTAATGGTAGAACCTGTTTGGTTACTACAACCTGGTCTCTCCTCCCAATCCATCTCCAACCCAATGTCAGCACCTAAATCAGGTAGTGATGTGCAATCTTCCATTTGTGAAAATGGTTGTTGGTACTGTGACAGGTTTTGGGATGGTTCCTGTCGTGTTAGCTCGTTACACATGGGGTTGATTCTTGCTTGCTGATTACTCTCATAATCCTCCCTTCCCCTAGAAGAGGCAGTAGGTATGGGAACCAGAGAGGAGCAAGCGATGCTCCTGTGGTAATCTGGATCTTAACTGATCAATGTGCCTGCTCCAGAGGACACCATCCTCCGTTTGTACCCTGTAAGACCTGGGGCCTGTGATTTGGGTTATCTCAGCAGGAATCCATAATGGTTCACCATAAGGTTCTTAGCATAAACAGAATCACCCACAGTGAAAGTGTGAATTTTACTAGTGGAATCTAGTGGTGCGCTGGTAAAGCGTAAGTGGGATGAAGGCGGTCAAGGGGAGACCTGAGTTTCCTACCCATCAACAATTCAGCTGGGGACAAATTAGTTGAGGGGTTGGGAGTGATATGCTGAACACTGAGAAGTTTTTCAACTCTCTCAGTGATATCCCCTGGACCCAATTGCTGAAGTTTTTCCTTGGTAAATCGTACCATACGTTTAGCCTGGCTGTTAGCTGAAGGATGCCCAGGGGCTGTCAGGGCAGCTCTGATACCCTTTTGTGCTAGATATGATTCAAAAAGGTTGGATGTAAATTGAGGGCCATTGTCAGAAACAAGCACATCAGGTAACCCGTGAGTTACAAAGCTTTTTAAGCTGTTTGATGACAGCTTCAGTTGGGGTGGATGCCATAGGGATAACCTCTAGCCATTTGGAATATGCATCTACTATAATAAGAAAGGTGTGCCCTCTGGTAGGGCCAGCAAAATCAATGTGAATCCTGGACCATGGGCCCCTAGGACATTCCCATTCCTGTGTGGGGGCGAGAGGTGGGACAGGCCTGACTACCTGACAGTTGGGACAAGATGCAACCCAGTTTTCAACCATTTTGTCAATACCTGGCCACCATACATAACTCCTGGCCAATCCCTTCATTCTGACAATTCCCGATGACCCTCATGTAACATTTCCAAAACCTCTTTTTGTAGTTTTGCAGGAATAACCACCCTGTTACCCCACAAAATACATCCTCTTAATACAGATAATTCAGTTTGCCTGGATTTAAAAGGTTGGGCGAGTTGAGGTAGATCTTGAAGTGGCCAACCTTTCTTAATCCAGCCTATGACAGGAGCCAATAAAGTGTCTTTGGCAGTCTCTCTGGCAATTTGAGCAGCATGTACTGGAAGCTTGGCAACAGTTTCTAGAAAAAGGTGTGAGTCTCAGGAACAGGGTCCTCAATGTGAAGGAAGTGGGCAGCGACTCAAAGCATCTGCATGCCCAATGTCTTTACCAGGTCTGTGGATCAGTTTGTATGAATAAGCAGCAAGAAATTCAGTCCATCTCAGCATTCTTGGTGACAGGATGGTGGGCATTGGTTTGTCCCCTGCCACAATGCCTAAAAGAGGTTTGTGATCTGTGACAACAGTAAATGTTCTCCCATATAAATACTCATGGAATTTTTGACAGCTGCTACAATTGCCAAAGCTTCCTTGTCCAGTTGGCTGTAATTTCTGCAGAGTAAAATGCAATAGGAGCTTCCGCTAGTCCAAAAGGGAGGCATCACAAGTCAGAACAGGAAAGTTCTCAGAGAACTGTATCAACACAGCATCAGACGTGATTTGTCTCTTGATATTGTTAAATGCAGCTTGTTCCTTCCTCCCCAGACCCAAACAGATTTTTGTCCAGCAACCTATGTAGGGGTTCTGCAATGGTTGCCTTCTGAAGTAGAAACATATGATAGAAGTTAATGAGTCCCAAGAATGCTTGTAAATCTGTTTTGCATTTTGGCCTGGGGCTTTGATTGCCTGAACCTTTGCCTCTGTGGGGTGGATGCCATGTTTATCAATCATGTAACCCAAGAATTCCACTTTATCTTTTCTTAGTGTGCATTTTTCTTCTTTGACTTTTAACACTGCTTTTTTGAATCTAGTTAAGGCTTCCCTGAGTCTCTCTGTAACTGAGTGTCATCTTCAGCAGAAATTAAAACATCATCAAAATAGGGCACCACCCCTGGCAACCCTTGTAACATTCTTTCCATAAGGCTTTGGAAGATGCCTGGTGCCACGCTTACTCCAAATTGCAACCTTTGCATTTGAAAGCACCTCTATGGGTTACAATGGTTTGCTTCAGCAGTGGCATCATCAACTGTTAATTGTTGATATGCCTGTGCCAGGTCCAACTTGGCAAAACTGTGCCCCTCCAAGAGAATGTAATAAATGATGCACTACTGGAACTGGATATGCTCTGTTGTAGCATGGTTCAATGTCCCCTTGTAGTCTCCGCAGATTCTCACAGACCCATCAGCCTTGACTGGTGTGACTATGGGTGTCTCCCACCTGGAGTGATCAGTGGGCTCTAAAACCCTTGGGCTATTAGTTTATCTAATTGTGCATCAATTTTTCCTTTAAGGCAAATGGGACCCTTCTGGGTTTTAAACGATTGGTTGTACCTTGGGATCTAGGTTAAAGGAGATAGGGGTCCCCAAGTACTTGCCTAATCTGTCGCTGAAGACCTCTGGAAACTCAGACTTCAAAGCCTCTTCCCACTCAGTGTTGCTCACGTGATTGATGCCAGTCACCTCGATGCCCAGCGGGTTGATCCACTCAAGGCCCAGCAGACTTGGGCAGTCCTTGTCCACGATGGTCAGTGGTAGGCATTTGGTGTGGCCCTTGAATTTCACGTTGAATTCTCTTGTTCCAACTACTGGAATCTTGTTCCCTTGGTAGTCTTTAAGAGTCAATGCTTGCTTCTTGAAGTGCTTCTTCTGGATGTTGGGAAGAAGATTGTGAACAGTGTCCCATGACACCTTAGATAGGTATGAGCCTGAGTCCACTTCCATTTGGCAAGGCCTTCCTTCAATAAGTACCTTGGCATGCACTTTTCTACTTCTTAAAGGTGATGAATGACCAATGGTGACTGTTTGATGAGTTTCATTCTTCCCATTTACTTCTGTGCTGTGCCCCATTTTCTCACTGAGATTGTTGGGCCTGAATTCTTTGTCTTTGCTTGTAGCAAACTTTCTTCTGTTGGGTGGAGTTCTGGATGATTTGCAGACTCTTGCTAGGTGTCCTCTTTATCACAACGGAGGCAAATGGTGTCTAAAAACTTGCATTCAGTGCGGGGTGGCTTCCCCACAACCTCTGCAGTAGAAATCTTGCCTCTTTCTTCCCAGGTCTTTCTTTTTCTGCTCCATTCTGAGTCTGTAAATTCCTTCCTCCACCTCACTACAGTCTGACTCAGAATCTATTTGCTCACAATGAGTTGTTGTGGACTTTTCCACATCAGGATGGCTTGTGGCCTTGTTGATTTTCTTCATGGCTGCTGCTGAGGACTTGGTAGCTTCTGCTGAAGAGGCTTCTTCTATTGCTTCCTTCAGCGTGATCTTAGGTTTCAGTAATAACTTGCTCTGTAGCACCTTGTCTTTAAGGCCCAGGACAAATCGATCGTGCATGGCCTCTTCTAAACTGTTAAATTCGCATGCACCCCAAATGTCTCTTAAACTTGCCACGAAGTCGTTTACGTTTTTGCTTTCCCCTTGATCACGATGGTAAAACTCGTGTCTCTTAATGAGGCACGATACTTATGGCGCGTAATGGGCTCTTATCAGCTTTTCTAAGTCAGTCCAGTCCATTACCTTCACGTCTAAAGCTCCTGCCAATGCCTTCACCATCTTGAAAACTGCTGGACCGCAGTGCGTAAGAAAGACCGCCTTCTTCTGCTTCTCGGAAATGTCGGCAAGATCGTTTCCCTCCAAATACTTTTGGAAACGATCTGCATATGACTCCCAGTCTTCTGCCGTCGGATCGAACAGGGCTGGGGGGGTGTTCAGCGCAGCCATCTCGCTCTCCTTCTGTTCCGCGTTGCCTTCTTCTTCAGGGGAATCCCACCTTCGTCGCCAGTGTTAAGTTTGCATGAAGAGACAGACGTGGAGTGCTTCAAGCTCTTTAGTTTATTAGTGACTATAGCTCAGAACAGACCCAATTTGGCTGGGCTGCGGCTGCTACTTATAGCCAGCAGCCGCAGTTGACAGTCAATCAGAGTGCAGGGTTTTCCCGCACTTTTAAACCAATCATTTCTAACATTTTACAAGAACAGTTCAAACTAAACCAATGACTTTAAACCTACATACATAACAAAAAGGAGGCCCTTATTTGGAAGAGCTCTTTGTATCATACTTCCCTACATTAAGAAAGCACATTTTCAAACCTCATAATTAAAAGTCAAAGGGAGCAAACTGGGTCTTTCCCATGTTAATAATTATGCTGCTATTACTTTATATTTGGAGCAACTTTGTGGGATTCTACCATGGAACAATAGCTTGTTGCACTCAGTGTATGTAAACAAGACCAACATATTAGGTTTAGCTTCCAGATGTATGGGTGTGAAAAAGAAATATATACATATAACACATTTACTTTTTTATTTTATTTTTGAGAGTGAAAAAAGTTCTTAATTTTCTTCATGTGTAAAAATGGATTCTGAATTTAATTTAATTAATTTAATTTATTATCATTTCTATTTAAATTCTATTCTTGCTTCTTATTGCAAATTCCTTTATTTGTTTCTGTTGTTTTTTTCTGTGAGTCTGATAATGGGAAGGCACAAGGATTCACCAGAGAATTCCTGTTGGCTGAGCAATGTGTAGTCCTGCCCTGAACATCAAGACATCCAAAGGACTGCCAGTTCAGTGCAGGAAAACAGGAACCCCCAGGAAAGTCTTGTTACAAAATTAGAAAGGAAAGAAGCAAATCAGAGTTGAATCTGGATAGCTGTGGCTCCACACAGGACAGTCACAGCCATTTGTCTAAGTGCATTATTTCTTAATATTAGCGTAAGCATACAAGAGTCCAATCTGGACTGACATGTCAGGAATGAGAAGGTGAACCTTTATATTTTTGCCTACCATGGACTTCATAAAATTCTATGTCCAGAGGACTTTTGAAGAGGGAAAATTCAGTGGAATGCTGACACCTGCATCCAGAAGGATTTAGAGAGTAGGTGCTCCTTTAAATAGCTATCTCCACAAAATGGAGTCTGAGAGGTACTACAAGTTGCCTACAGAAGAACAGAGGGACCAGTCTCTCCAAACCTAACTAATTTCTGTGTTATTTTGGCATGGTGGAATCAGTGCCTGTAGGAGCTTCATTGCCTTCTTCCAGAAAATATAGAAAATACAGGAACCATGAGACACATGGGTGGGAGCTAACTGCCAGATTATTTTGAAAGTCTTTAATCCAAATTTGAACCCATTTGGTTGTAGTAATTAAGGCATCAAACTAGCAACCCAAGACCATGAGTTCTAGTCCTGCCTTAGGCACAAATCCAGCTAGATGACCTTGGGCCAGTCTCATTCTCACAGTTCTATGAATCAGGCATAGGCAAATCACATCTGAAACCTTGCCAAGAAAACTGCAGGAACTAATCCAGGGGCCAACACTGACTCCAAGGCACAAAAACAAATAATTTTTTAAAATAATTTTTCCAAATTATGAGTGTTGAGATGCACATGTGGGAATTTTTTAAAGAAGGCACTGGAACTCATCCCAGTTCCAATTTCTTCTTAGAAATTAGGAGAGCCATCTAAGGATCCAAGCTTACTAGCGACAGCCAGATACAGATGGCCTATAACTTTGCCTCAAATTGCGGCATACATCCCTTGAGTGATGGGACTGTACAGGAAATGGCATTGCCTGAAGCAATACAGAATCAAAGATCCATCAGAAAAAAGACGCATTTGGCAAGAGCAGAAATGAATACATTATAAGAAAGGATTGCTTTCTTTCCCTAATGTGTTCTCATTAAAAGATGGCAATGTTTTACCAATATGCAAACTGTCAAAAAAAATTTTCCTGAAGAGCTAATCCCAAATGGGAAAGCCTGAGAAACAAAAATACATTGTAATCAATAAGCAGGTATGTGTGTCTTTATACTAAATTCCTGTGTGTGTGTGTGTGTGTGTGAGGGGTGCCCTATGTCAGTTTGTTGAGAATGAAAAAAAAAAGCAAAAAGAAACATGGCATATCTTAGTCAACCTCCTCTCTTTCTTTTTTCAGTAGGGTCTTCAGTTTCCTTTTCCTGCCTGATCTCAGAAAGACAGGATATTTGTTATCCCAGGTCAGCTTCTCCTCACCTCTGTGATTCCTCTGGTTGTGAGAAAGAAGCCTTTTTCCTCTGCTTTTCCCCTTTTCTTGACTCTTGCAGTATTCAATATCTCCTTCTCCACTTTCTACTCACAGCAAAAGTTCTCTCACAAACAGCACCTGGCACCTGATCTTTTCTTCTTAACAGGCTATCCTTTTCACACCAATGATCCGTTATGGGGAGGTTCTTCCACACTCACTCCATCCAGACTCTTTCCAGATTAGCCTTTTCTCTTCCTCCCGGCATGCATGTTGTTCCTGTATCTTGAGGATGGTGTACAGTGTACAGTGGAACTCAATAAATCCAAGCAAAACATAGTTAATAACGCTAGGGAGAAATGAATAATGAATGTATTATATGCATTTGTAGAAATCTTAGTGTGCTTGTATGTTTCTGTATATGTGGTTGTGTTGCTTCTGGAAGTTAAATGTGACAGCTTGCTAGATGTGATGCTTTGTAAGAGGTGCTTCCTTGCTTAATGACATATTTTAAATTATCTTTAAAATAAAGCAAAAATACGTGAGTCTCATTTGTTCTGAATAAATGGAAATGTTAATAACATCTGATGCTCTGAACTAGAAAAGCAATAATTTTAGGTCAACTTTGTTTGCTTGTTTACTTATGAAGAGACCAAAAATAGCAATTACTACCTCCTCCCTTCCTTTGGCCTCTTTAGTAATTTTCTCAGCATTCACTCACTTCAAATTATATTTTCCTTGCTTCTGATAATCCTTGTACTGGCTTCTTCTATATGTCTCAATTTGTGTTTTATAGGTTTACAGAGTTTTGCAATGGCAAAATATCGGTATTCAACTTTTAAGCTTTTGAGTTAAATTGATTGGCATTGCATAGATATTTCCAGCCTTAAACAGGGCACTCTTATCTTACACTGTGGAGTATCGTGATGATGGACCACTAGTAATTTTTTTTAAAATTACATTTATATGCCGCCCTTCTCCGAAGACTCAGGGCGGCTTACAATTTTTGGGATACAACCCAGTGTGCTCAGCAATAGCCTTCATTCCATTGTATATGCCTGCTTATTACTAAGCGGCATTTTACAAAGTCAGCTTATTGCCCCCAACAATCTTGGGTCCTAGTAATTGCAAAGCTCAGGTGAAAAACTGATGAAGTGGATGGGAAGAGCTTCACTTTTCTTTCCCTATTCAACTGGTCCTTTCACTCTAGCCTCTCTGTCTGATATTTGATACCACAGGCAAATGGGAGAATCTTCTTTATGAACTAATTCATGAGCCAGCAATGTGAACTTGTACATTTATAAGGATAAGGGGAAAGATGGGAGGTTGGAATTAACTTGAATCCAGAGTATCCATAGCTTTTCACATGCTTTCCTAACACAATATTGCCAGGAAGACCAACTGAATTACAAGAAAACTAAAGTCATGGCATTTGTCAAATGGCACAGGAATCATTCCTGGAGGATATATGACCAGAAGATCGAGCAGGTCTTCTATTTTAAAATATCTGGGAGAGCTGCTTCATTCTGCCAAAACTCGGAAACCCCATAGGCATTGCACTGCTGAAAATGCACAGAGGAATTCATCTGCTATCCTTAAATTCCTTAAAAGGTGCCCATTCCATACTCCTTCAGCACTCAAAATTATTCAGAGCCAGCCACTAGCACAACATATTTATGATGTTGCTATTTTATACCTCTAGAACTTGTTCAATCTAAATGTCTTAAGATCAGCTCTTCAAATCCCAAAATGTGTCTCTAATGGCAGTCTGAGACTAGAGACAGGACCTGTGAAAGTGAATGCTAGAGTATGGGTGGCCATACTCCATACTCAACTACTGGCTCAAACTATTCTCTTTCCTCCTTGGCCTTGCCTCATTATCTATGAGGATGGTTTTCATTCATATAGAAAAAGACAGTGGCAACTAAAATCTCACCCTTGGGCTTCTCTACTCAGAACTGGATATGATCAGGCTCTCATTAAACACTGGGCAGCAGACACCGAGTGCCAATTGGATCTAGTCAAATCCCCAGCCTTTATTGCCAATGAATCCTATAGGTACTCTGCCTTCCGTATGGTATACCAAGCTCAAAGTACCTAACCAGAAGTAACTTTCCTCTGGCATGATGTCATACCCTTCCCTCAGTTGTCCTTGAAGGCTGATACAGGAAGATTCCCTACCCAGAGAGGCAATGACCCTGCAACTCTGGACATGTGGAAACAACAGAACATGTACTCCTCTAGTGCCTATACTACAGAGACATTCATACTAGCCTCATCTCACCAATACTGCACAGGGTACACAGGACAATTCGATACCTTCCTGCTGCTTTCAGATACTAATCCTGCTGCAATGTAATGTTGTGAAATTCTACACAGCAGTGTTTAAAATCCATTAGATAATAGTCTGTGCCATAAAGTAGGCTTAATGGGCATCTAGTTCATCATTCTTAGAGTGCTCTCTACTGTGATAGATTTTGTCTGCAAATGCAGACCTTATGCTCTCCTACCTCCATCTAATGCTCCTACCCTCCTTTTAGACTCCTTTTACATTTTTGTTTTTAGATATGCATTTCAGTTTTATATTTTTTAGCTTTTTATAATAATTATTTTTTAGACTCTCATGTATTTTTATGCTTTTTTAATTGACCATCCTCCTTTTGATGGTCCTTGAGCATAATAACAATTTGATTTATTGTGATGGATGCTTTCTTTTGGACTTTTTTAACGTGAAAGTGTTAAAAGTATTAGAAAGAAAATGTTGGAAAGAAACCCTTCGAAGATTTCCAGGAATCAGAAAATGATATCCAACATTAGTGTCAGCTGGTGCTCCATTCAAAATCCAAGAAAGAAATACTTAGACTCCATTAATTAGAGAAAAGATATCTTTTACTGGAAATCAAGTGGTGGCATCAAAGGAATTCTGAATCTGAGGAACTGAGCGCGTAAATCACATATACAAAGTGATGGAAATGTTCCCACCCACAATAATTCAAACTATCCATCCAATTAAAAGTTGTATGTAACGTCACGTGGGCATCTTCAGGTGGTGATGAGGCATCTGTCCATTGACCTTGCCATATTTTGATAAAGAGGTGCGCTTGCGCATAGCATAAGAAGCATAAACAAGAAACTCCCCCCCAACTTATACAGTTTATTCTCTGAAACCTCCAGCTCGCTTCCCATAAATATTTCACCCCTCCTCCCCCCGTTACTCATGACAGCCGAAAGATGTAAACCAAAGGAAAGAAATCTTGAAGGCTGACAATTAGATTTTCTCTCTGAGAACTAAACTTTCTCTAAGATCAAGAAAGGAAAGGTCCTTCAAGGAATCTTAAGAAAGTGGCCTTAGATATGTTTCATGCATTTTTTATATCTTGATTTTGACAATGCTCTTACAATTTCAGGTTAGGATAGATTAAATACAGTTTTTAAAATGTATGGTCTCAATCCACCATGCAGTGCTGCAATGCTTAAAAGTGCTCAGGAGGTTTAACATGCAAAAGCTCAATTATTCATGTCAGGGAGGGTTGTTCAAGAAAAAGGAATGGCAAAGAAAGTGCCAAAGATGGATAAAAGAAGTAGAGATACTTGAATGATGGTGGATGCCAAGAGATGCAAGTGTGGACACTTGTCTTCTATTTTATTTTTTGACTCATGGAAAAAGTCTGTTCTGCATATTTTTAACAAGAATTGCCCCTATAATATTGACTACAATATTATAGTCAGGTAAATGATTATGTGTTTCAGGTATGCATGGACTATAGTAAGAATTCTCACTTTTGCTTTAGGTGTCACCATTTGGGAGCTTATGACCTTTGGTGGAAAGCCTTATGATGGGATCCCAACAAGAGATATTCCTGACTTGTTAGAGAAAGGAGAGCGGTTACCGCAGCCTCCTATCTGCACCATTGATGTTTACATGGTAATGGTGAAATGTGAGTAGCTCTAATTTGATTCTAGCTTTTTGTATGGGTGAGTTTTGCTGAAAGAGTTTCCTTTGCAGCTGACTGCCACAAATCCTTTGTAGTAATGCTTGCCATTTTGAAGTATTGAAGCAGTTATGTAAATTATATTCAAATAATATATATTAACACCTTGAAGTTTGTAAGGAGATGAATCTGACTGAAGGGCCTTGCATTAGTTGAATCCTTATTGTTAGTAGATAATATCACACAGTATTGCCATGTATCAAATCCATTGCACGCAAATTACATTCTTTTCTAATGACAACTGGTTTATTAGATGATAACATTTCATGTTGTTCTAGAATCATATAGGAAAAGTTGTAAAGAGATTAACATTTTTTTTCCAAATTACAATATAAAAAATAGAATGAAACAAAACCAGTTTGGGGAAATAGTTTTCCTTTGTACAATCAGCCATTTATAGATGTTGGTACATCATGCTAACTAGAGTGCATCTCTGTGAGAAGATTACAAGGAGAATCTGGAGACAAATTATTTTGTTTATGTTTGCATTTGGATTCTCACCTGGCACATCTCCCTCCCCAACTGTTCAACTGCTAGAAGATGTAAATCCTGGAGCTCCAGTTTTAATTTTGAAAGAATTAAGAAATACTCTGTGGTATTTCTGGTTTAATTTAACTGAGATTAACAAACAGGCATTTCTTCAATGTGGCTTGCTGCTCACGTATACAGGTGAAAACGTTATCATAAGATACAAAGAAGATGATCCCACTTATGGTTTGAGTTGAGTGGTAGTAGTAGGGCACAGCAATTGGATAGGAAGCATCAACTTTCTACTGGCTAACTGGAAGAAGGAGAAGGAAAAGGAGAAGAAGAAGAAAAAGTTTTCCTGCTTCTGGTGTTATATGCCAGATGATAATCAAGTCTGATAATCAGGCACATGAAAGTGAAAAAAAAAAGCAAAACCATAACTAATATCAACCCAAATGTCAAAAAATATAATAGTGCAGGGAATGAGAAAGACATAAAAACATCCAAAATTGATGTGGGATATTTTGGCTTGACTCATCAAAATCATGGTCAATGGTAAACTGGTCCCATTAACTGTGATAAATGCTAGTTTAGTTTGGGATCTCTTAGAAACAGTTAACACACGGGTGTCAAACTCACTGCATCATGTTGCCATCACATGAGGTTTTGCGATATTTTCCCTTTTCGAGAGCTGGGGTGGGCGTGGCCTGCATCAGACTTGCGGGCTACCAGTTTGACAGTTCTTTTGTTTTTGTATCTGCTTTTTTCAGAGTAGACTTAAATACAAGAAATTTAAATGCATGCTTTCACAAGAGCGTAACTTTTTAGACTTTTGTAAGTAACACAAAAATAAATGCATTTTTCCTTTTGGAAGCTTCACGCTGCAACTCAGTTGTCATTTCAATGATGAATTGTTTTGTCACCTGCTGCATATCAGACTGCAGGTGGAACTACATACGATTGAAAATCCATCCACAAAAGTTATTATTTGCCCATAGAAAACTTTTATTTAATATACTGGTTGATATAATTTCAGTGAGAAAATACACGTTTTTTATTGATTCTTCTGACATAAACTTCAGTTGACAAAGATTTAGATCTAGTCTGAATTATTCATGTCAGACAAACTAGATCAGAATCTCACACTTTGCACTGGACATTAAAAATTTATTTGAATCTACCATGGTTCTTATATCTGGGCATATACATTGCTGAGCAGAATCTAAGGGTTAGTAATGCTTTGCACCCTTTGGCTTACAGAAGAAAAGTAAGGCAAAGTAACCATTTCTTCTAAGCTTTGTAAGGCACAGTAAAAATAAACTTTCTTTGCATGGCAAATGCTTCCCTAGCAGCCACAGACAGTAACCAGGCTGTATATGCCCAGATATAAGAACCATGGTAGCACAGTGATTAGAATGCAGTATTGTCAGGCTCAAACTGGGATCCAGAAGTTGGAAGATGGACATTATAGTTCTCAGCCACAAGCAGAAAGAGAAATAACTAAAATGCTTTACAGAACAGATAGCTCAGGCAATCACAAACTATAGTGATAATGTGTAAAGCACAATGAACAGTAAAAAAGAAAAGAAAAAAGAATATATGTAAGAATGCATACAGGGTATATTAATTGTACCTTATACCAATGTTTATTGCGAGTCAGATCCTACTGAATATGCTTAGTTTCAGAAAGAAGTTTTAAAAAATAAGATAGTTGATAGTTGCAGAGTGTGGTAAAGAATAATAATATTTAAAATGGAAATCTGAGGGAAGAGTTTTAGAAATACTGCTTTAATTTCTCTTCATAATTACTATTTTAATTAATCATTTATGAAAAAAGGAAGTCTTGTAACAAAAGCACTTTTTCTCTCTTTTTGCACATGGCCATAGGTTGGATGATTGATGCTGATAGTCGACCAAAATTCAAGGAGCTGGCTGCTGAATTTTCTAGAATGGCTCGGGATCCTCAAAGATATTTAGTCATTCAAGTAAGTGGCCTGAATTCATCTTCTTTTCTTTCTCCCCCTGCTTCTTCCTGGCTGATAATGGCTATGTACATTCCTTTGGGTCAGGCCCAGGAATTCATGGCTTCTATGGAGGCCATGGCCTGACCCATTGATCTCAAGGTCCCACTCATGGAGGGGAAATACTCTGACCTAGTTTTATCTCTGAGCAGTGGC
>CM019148.1:183585036-183627927 GCA_009733165.1 Naja naja
TGAATTTTCTAGAATGGCTCGGATCCTCAAAGATATTTAGTCATTCAATGCATGGCCTGAATTCATCTTCTTTTCTTTCTCCCCTGCTTCTTCCTGGCTGATAATGGCTATGTACATGTAAACATTTTCTCAGCATTTTGTGTTTTTTTAACCTTGAATTTTTGAAATATCTATGCATTTTCAGAACAGTCTCTACCACTTTTTGGGGTCTTGAGAGTAGTTGAAGTGTTCTCAAGTCTCTGAAAACAGATGAATTAGGGCATATGTTACTTCTGTTCTATTTAGTAGAAAATGAAATATGCCATTTTGTGTTAAAAGCAAAAAAATTACCTCAATAGTTCTGCTAATCACAATGCTTTCAAAATATCCTCTATATAATGTAGGCTATATTTGTACCTCAAATCACAGCATCTGAATATGCTCACCTTTGTGAAGATGGTCCAGATTAAAGGCTGTTAAGTTTGCATGAAGAGTCAGACGCGAAGAGTTTCAGTGAAGAGTTTATTAAGTGACTACAGCTCAAATGGACCCGACTTGGCTGGGCTACGGCTGCTTCTTATAGCCAGCATCCATAGTTGCCAGCCAATCAGAGTGCAGGGTTTTCACTTTCTTTAAACCAATCCCATTTGACATTTTACAAGAACAATTCAAAATAAACCAATAACATTCAAACCTACATACATGTTTATTTGCCTCACCGAGTTTAGTGTTAGCTACATTAATTAAGGTTAGCTACAAATATGTATTAGATCAGCAAATCACCTTTTCCCTGCCTCGGATGGTGGGTTATTTTTCTCCTATGCTATTTTTATGTTTATTTTATCATTAGGCAGAACAACAAAGATTGCCCCATATTGCAGTAAGATGAAATATTTTAATTCTCACCCAATTTCTCTTTGTACATCCATTAATAGTTTTGAGCTTAAAACAGGGATCTTTCAAGATTGGAATACTTTGAGGATGTTTGGAACAGCCACAGAATGCTTCTAGCAAGATGAAAACACTTGTTTCTATCTCATTTTTTTCATAAATATATCCGATTCTTCTATAAACATTAACAGCAGCAATACAATGGATACTTTTTATTAATAGGAAGCTAGCCATTAAAATATGTAGTTCTGTTCAGCAAAAGCTTTTTAACTGTGGAAAGAGTGTGCATTAAAGTTTTTTAAAAAAGCACATATTCTCTTTCTTCCTTTAGAGGCTATTCTGGTCAATGCTAGTACAGATTAGCTTAAATGAAAAGCCTGAATATCAGTACACAGAATTGTTAAAATACATCAAGAATGGTTGGTAACTTGAACACTTTCAATTTTGGACTCAAGAAACATATTCTACACATTCCCCAAAGTTAGCATTTTTGTTCCAGCACCTCAAAAGATAAAGAGTGAGGCCTGGGAGCAAGGTGATAGTGTGACAGATAAAGACAGTTTCAACAATCCCAGGATTCCCCAAGGAAGACAGAAAAGAAAGTTAAGACAGTCAAAAGCCCACTGCTAGAACAATAGATTTCCTACTTTGCAAACAAAAAAGTTATTTTATTCAGAATTCAGGTGAGAAATCAGATAAGCCCTGCGCAGGCTGCATTGGTTGCCAGTTGCCCTCCAGGTGAGATTTAAGGTGCTGGTGTTAACATATAAAGTCCTGCATGGCTTGGGTCCTGGGTACTTGCGGGAACGTCTCTTGCCAGCATCGACGTCCCTTCGCCCTGTACACTCCCACAGACAGGGCCTCCTTGGGGTGCCGTGGGCCAGACAGTGTCAGCTGGCAACCCCCAGAGGCAGGGCCTTCTCTGTGGTAGCACCCACCCTATGGAACCAGCTCCCATTGGGGCTCCAATTGGCCCCGGACTTCCGTTCCTTCCACCACGACCTGAAGACCTGGTTCTTTCAGCAATCCGGCCTGGACTGAAGTGGAGTGGGATGGGTTTTAATTGTATTTTAACTGTGTTTTAATTGTATTTTGATTAGTTTGTGAGTTTTAGAGTTTATTGGGCTTAAAATTTAATACTGTTTTAATTAATTTATTCTGTATTTGTATTTTAATGTTGTGAGCCGCCCTGAGTCCTCAGGGAGAAGGGCGGCATATAAGTCCAATAAATGAATGAATGAATGAATGAATGTTTACCTATTAGAATTATATTCCTTTAAACCAAGAAGCCATGAAGAAGAATTCATGAAGAAGTTGCCCTACATGACATTAATTATTTGTCATTTAGCTCAGAATAGTAAACTGAATGGAAGCATCCCTCAAAGATTTCAGACAAAGATTTTCTCCAGCATTATTAGTAGATTTCACTAGCAATGTTAGAGACAATCTGCAAAGCAGGTTTGTCACTATAGAGCAAAGATGCTTACTTTTCCCTCCCCACAATTAGACTTCTACAAGTCAGTAAATCTTAGTTCTGTTGATATAGAAAACAAACGTCTATTATGAGGCTATTATAAGCTTTGTTTCTGTACAGCTAGGTATATGATTAACATTGCAATAGTTGTATTTTAGGAAAGTAGTAACATCTCACCATCTCTTTTGCTGGGATTACTCCTCTCCATAATACTTTTTTTTAATAAAACAGTTTAAATATAAGGTTTTGATTTGGAATTGACATAATCTGGATACTTAGGAAAGAATACTATCGAATAATTTTTAAGAAATTGTTTTTGCTTTTTGTGGAAAGAACAAGGGTATTCAATAAGAAGAAGTATAAAAGAATATAATATAGCTAGATTCATAGAATCATAGAAGGGCTGGAAGGGACATTGCAGGTCTTTCTAGGCCAACTGCCTCCTCACGACAGGAATCTTATATCATACCAAGCAAATAGTTGTCCAGTCTAAAACCTCCAGTGATAGCTAATAGCAAGCAGATGGATGATTGATGCGATCATCAGAGTAATCATTTTTAATTTTCTATCAATGGGACATTGTACAGGGTGATGATCGCATGAAGCTACCAAGCCCAAATGACAGCAAATTTTTCCAGAATCTGCTGGATGAGGGAGATCTGGAAGACATGATGGATGCTGAAGAATATCTTGTCCCTCAGGCATTTAATATTCCTCCACCTGTCTATACATCAAGGACAAGAATTGACTCCAACAGGGTAAGAAAAAAAAAGGCTTGGCTGAACAAAGGGGCACATGTACACACATATGCACACAGAGAGATCACTGGCAAAGCAATCTACAGAACAATTATTATATACGGATCTTTGCTTGGCTAAGTAGCTGTGAGAGATGGAAAATGTCAGATTAAGGACAATCATTTAGGTCTGCATTTCTCTAAAATATGAAGGACAAAAGAGTACAGGTAGCCCTCAATTTACTAATTCAGTTTTGTCAGTGTTGTTGTAACTTTGAAAGATCATTAAATGAATGGTTGTAAATTAAGAATTACTTGTACTCAACGGAGTATCCAATATAGATTATGTCACTCAGGCTTCTAACAGAATTAGCTGGTATACACGGATGCTGAACTGAAATTGCTGCCTTTCAGGAGAGAAGGGAAGGATCACCATAAAGTGTACCCATATTCTTATTCAATAAATGTGTTAGCGGAATAAACATGCCTGTCTCCTGAGAAGTAAAAGCTCTTTGTTTCAGCACAGTCAGGCTAATACCCTTAGAATCTGTCACAAATCCAAAGAGAAATGGCCCATGCATATTATTCCAACAAAACCAAGAGGTTGGGAACCCTTTTTTTAAAAAAGTATGATTCATGAAACATTCAAAACAGATTTCCTTGTAAAGATGCTCATCTTTGTCAGCAGCTCCACAAGCTCTCTTGTACAAACAGTAGTATCTGTTTCAACTGGGGATAGATTTTCTAAATATGATTTGTTTGTATCTTTTGACTGACCCACTCTAACAAGATATCTGTCATATAAAATACATGTGTACAATCCACAGAAAATAAATGTGTCTTTCAGGGCTGCTAATCTGGATTTACATTCTTATCTGGGAGCAAAATGGCTGGAGACATAGCAGTAGGCATTCTGGTGCAGTTCTTGTTTGGACAGGAGCAGGAAGAAGCAAGAAGGATTTCTTGGCCTGCAGAGTTGAATACAATGTGGTTTCTTGGGCCATTGGTCGCTGTCTGATTCTCCCCCTTGTCACCAGTCATTCACTTGCTGTGACGATTTAATAAAAAGGCACTTCAACAAGTTCACATATATGGGGAGGTATATTGTAGGGTTAATGATGAATGCAGCTCACATGTTTACCACCACAAATTGTATACCAGACAGAATAGGTTGGTGTGGATGTAGAATGATTCTTTTCTTCATTGTTGAAAGAGAAATCATCTCAGCAAAGCAGTTGGAATCAGGTAATCCTCAAGTTACGACCACAATTGAGCCCAAAATTAATGTTGCTAAGTGAAATACTTGTTAGGCGAGTTTTGCCCTATTTATGACCTCTCTTGGCACAGTTGCTAAGTGAATCACTGCAGTTGTTAAGTTACTAACATGGTGGTTCAGTGAATCTGGCTTTCCCATTGACTTTTCTTGTCAGAAGCTTGCAAAAGGTGATCACATGACCCTGGGACACTGCAGCCGTCTGTTGTGGTCCACCAGCGGCCTGTGGAGCTGGCAGCAGAGTTGGACAGTGGGGAGGAACATGGGCCAGTCTGGGAGTCTGGGGAAGACTCAGATGAGGGATCTGCATCCGACACAGAGATAGGGCCAGGGCCATCTGAGAGTTATGTGCGGACTCCGGGGCCTCCAGAATCTGACATCAGTGAGACACAGGAACAGGGGGAGCTGGTTCCCAGTGCGTGCTTGCGCAGAACTGCCAGAAGGCAAGAACAATTAAGACAAAAGGAGCGACTTGGGCTTTGAGATGATTGGCTCCTCCCATAAGACATAAAGGAAGAGCAAAGGGACATGAGCCTTTGCAGGAAGCAACATTGTTCGTTCTGGTCAGTTTAAAATCTGAAGCTCCGTGTTGACTTTATGCTCCATTTGGCCTTGTACAGCTAATTGGCAATTTAGTTCTTGGCGGCATTTCAAGGGAGATAAAGGTGGGTGCTTATCAGCCTTATCCCGAAAGACTGACAGACTTCTGCTAGACTATTCATAAACTGTTTGGGACTCATTACGGGCTGTGAATGTATATAATTCACAGCTGTTGAAATAAAAACAAGGTTTTTGGGAACAGCGTGTGATTATTACTGTCTCAGGAAGCCTTGGTCAGAACACCATCGTAAACATGAACCAGTTGCCAAGCATCTGAATCTTGATCATGTGACTATGGGGATGCTGCAATGCTCGTATGTGTGAAAAAGAGTCATGTCACTGTTTTCAGTGCCATTCTAATTTTGAATGATTGCTAGATGAATTGTTGTAAGGCGAGGACTACCTGTATTCCATAGAAAAAGGAAGTTTAAACAGTTTTAGGCACTTTAAGGGAAGAGAACTGAACAGGATTGTTTATTATGATCTCTTTTCATCAGGAGAAGCAGGAGGAAATAATTGTTTATGTCCCAGTCAGGATTTGAAAAGTCTCACCCAAGAACCTGTAGAGATTCCACCAGCATAACAGAGCACTACTACAGTAAAGAGCATTTAACTCTGGCTAAATATGAAACACATTTAGAGCTTTTCCTCTGCAAAGGAAAACACATACTAAAACATATTAAACATGTTCATTGAAAGGCTGAAACAGAACAAGTGAAATGAACTCCAAGTTCAGTCTCCTTGGGCTTACTGGAAAGTGAACTTGTTTGTGCTAATGAATATGTATATTAAATGGACCTATTGGGATTGATGGAATTACCATGAATGGGAAATAATTTGAAGCAGCTTAAGCTGTTTATACTCATTGTTACTGGGAAATGAAATTTTATAGTAAAGTTTCCATGCTCTTATATAGAATCTATAGTTATGAAATCTTTTCTTTGAGTTTAATGAAAAAGTGACTTGCCTCATTAAATTATAAATTTATTTGAATATTTATACAATAAATTAAAGATAATTCCTTCTTTGTACTAATTTCAGGGTTTTTGATCCCCTCATATAAGATATTTCAGTGGAGAATTTTCTCATGGAGATTCTTGCAAAGTTAAAGATCGGTGATACTCATGGATTAATATGTTTCTTGACCTTATAAATAATGTGTTCCTTGCCCTTTACAGTTATGCCTGTGCATATTCTTTTTTCAAAAAATACTATTCTTTGGTTATGAAGTAAAAAATGGGCTGTCAGGAAGATTTGCTAGGAACTACTCTGCTGTTGCCAGAAATTGTTTATCATTGTTTTTTCATTTCAATTGCTTTATGTCTATGGCAAATCCCACTTTTAAGCTCCATTAAAGGATCCATTTAAGCTCCATTTAAGATCCTTAAAGGGATCTGGGGTATCTCTTTGTAGGACTGGTGTTCTGGAGACAGTATATCTGCTGTATAGTGAAGTGTGTGCTTTTACACCTGTATAGGGGGTTGTGTTCTTTTGGCCTCTCTGGCTTCCTCACATGGAGATGAGCCTTTCCCATACAACCTCTGTTATTTTGCCTGCCCACAAGGAAGAGCCTATTTGGTAGATTCCTCCATCCACACCTTGATAGAGAATTTTTCTTTTTTAATCTTGACTTGGGAAGAGAAGTGGAGAAGACCATTTAATTTTGACTTTTTTTTTGGCAGCTAGGATGTATCTGCTTGTGTGTTTGTGTCTGTGCGTTTGTGTGTGTGTGTGTGTGTATGAGGTTAAATACTTTACCCTATCAGAGTCTGCATACTAGTTTGAAAAACTGCAAGTTGCTTTATGTAATTAAGGTTATGGAGCTAATTAAGAGTTGGAAGAAATAGGAAAAAGGAGAAAGAAAAATACTATCTCTCTTCTTTTTTAAAAAAAAACTTTTTATTAAGAAATTTTAATTACAATAGTAAAAAAACCAATACAAACTAAATTTAGAGAAGAGAATGGAAAGAAAAACTAAAAAGTACAAAGAAAACAAGACAGAAGAAAAAAAAGATATATAATAAAAGAAATATAAAAAACTGATCAAATTGATTTTAACTCAACTAGTATAAATACATTTAATAATGTTATACTCCTATAAGATTAAAAAGATGTCTCTTCATGACATATCCCATCCCTTATCTTTAAGAATATCCATATAGCATCAGCTTTTCAATTCTCATGTCAGCAAAAAAACCATCAGTCATTGCCAGAACATTGCAACAAAATGTTTTAGTTTAACATTGATCAAATAAACCAATTTTATATTCCTTCCTTTTACTTCTAACAATTTTATTTCAATCAATAATATATTTAAGTCAATCAAATATTGTCATAGGATTTTATTTATTTCAATTCTTTATCCCATTGTCCGATTTCTTGAATGTTTTAATAAGTTTCTTTTGTAGCTCAGTAAGAAAACCTTTTCCAAGTTATTCTCTTAGTTTATCATTTAAATTTCTCTGTTTAACAAGTTCAGCCAGTTTCTTTGGTATATCCAGTATACCATACCCTTCTGAATCACTCCCTTGGCCAGTCATTTGTAGTTCCACATTTTGTACTTTTTCTATCTTATCAGATAAATGTTTTCCATATCTGTCATTCTTAACTTCTTTTAGACACAATCTATAAAAGCAAACATCGTTACTCGTATCTCAGTGTTAATATTGTAGTTAATATTGAAGTTGACTTCTGGCTCCATTCTTCAAAATCTCTTTTAATATTTCCATTGTTACAGTGTTATCCTTATGTAAGTCCCAATATTAATTGATATCAGGCTTTAGTCCAAAATGTCCAATGTCCAAATTGTATTAGTGCAAATAGTACTATTTTTATAATTCCATATGCAAGGTATCTTCCTATATGAACATTGTATTACACAAGTCATAAACAATAACATATGAGTAGTGCAGTATTCCTTTTTGGGAAAAATAAATTCTCCTAACGATCTTAATGATGGAAAAACTATTTAAGTGAACTCTGACTTACTGGGATTTTTTAGCCTTCAAATTGATAGAACCAGGTTGAATTTTCTTTATCTCTTATTTTGTCTGAATTTTGGCTAGAAACCAGGAAATTGTGACTTCTAATTGCATTTTAGACATGAAGCAGTGAGTGACCTTGTACTAGTCACTCTCTCTCAGCCTTAGGAAGCAAGCAAAGGCAGACCATTTCCAAAGTCCTGCCAAGAAAATTTCACCAACTTGTCCAGGCAGTCACCAAGAATCAACACTGTCTCAAAGGCCTATGTGCACAAACATTTGTGTTACTGTTTTGGTCATAATGATAATCTGTACTGTCCAGAACTCTATGAGGGAAAATACATTTTACTCAAAAAGGAGGTTGCCTTCATCATCCGTTGTTGTTCTTAAGGAGTAAACAGAAATAACCATTATAAATAATGAATAAGAGTTGTAAAAGGAAACCCAAGAAGTAGAAGGTTTAGACTTAAAATGGTAATTATTATTTTCTCTCTCTAAATATTTTTGAATGTATTATTGTAGTAGATTCCAAGAACTACATTAACTCATCTGAAACAGAAAAATTCATCAAGGCAGCTATTATTTCCTTTCTCGGGCCAAGAATATCCAATTATAGTTTTCTTTATCTCTTACATAATGAAATTGAGAATATTATCATCAACTCTGTATTCAGATGTTTAGGCTGTCTCCTCTTACCACTCATTCAAATCTCTCTCTCTCTCTCTCTTTTTCTGTCCCTCCCTCCCTCCCTCCCTCTCTCTCCCTAAGACCTTCCCTCTTGCTTCTACAATGATTGCTTCTGTAAAAGCTTTGAAGAAGATGTGCTCCATTTCATTTTCAATGAGGGATGATGGCTTTTGAGAGGCTCAGAATATCCTTTGATTACAGGATAAAGTAGGAGGGGGGAGCAATGAGAGAAAGGGTAATAGGGAGGGGGCAAGTGAAACATGTTCATCAAATCTTTTTTGTGTTCCCCCTTCCCTCTGTTGCTGCTGAGCATGTGGCCTTTTGATTCATTCCTGCTTAAGAAGTGTTCCCACTTGAAAGTTCAGAATGCCAGGCCTCCTATGTTGTTTAGTTTCCTTTTAAATCCTCTGGGCATTGAAAAATGTATATAACAGCCAGGCAAGATCGAGACTTTGAGACATCAAAACCTTTTGTTATTGTTGATATTGTCACCTCTTGATGGTGTGGCATAGAGAGAGAGGTCATAAAATGCCTGAGATGATGCATACAAAGGAAAACTAGTATTGAGAAAAGAAAAGAGAATTGGAATTGGACAAGGAAAAAGATATACAGGCAACTAGAAATCTATAGTACTCTCTCTTGATTTTGCCTCCTCTACTGCTTGATATACAAATATATCAATGTAAAGAATCACTCCTCTAGATATCAGTGGAAAGCTCTGTGAGCTGTTTCGTTTTGCATACCCCACAATCAATTAGAAACAGCACACTCTCTTCAACATTTCATTCTTGAAAGTTGGGCCATCCTTGTTTCTTCTATATATCTTGAAGCCAAGCATCAGTGACCATCTCTCCTGCAGTTACAATGCAATACAGCACCAAAGGCATTTTGTTTTCTACCTTATGAAATTTATAATTCATTTGCTTTGAAACTATTCTGGCCACTGAAGGAAATTGTATCATTAAAGTGATATTGTTTGTTTGTCAAACAATATTGTCATATTGTTTGACAAACAAGGCAGTTCAAAAGTTTATTCTTAAGCTTCTGTGCTATAAATGAGTAGATGGAGCCATTGTGTCACCCATTGGTATAATGTGGTGCAGTCCAATCTAGTCTGGTAGCAATAACAACATTGTAAACATGAGATAATCAATAGCACTTTGAATTCTCTCATCCCATGGAGGCAAGCCAAGGATACTTTACTACAAGAGTAGTAAAACATAGGCACAGCCTTGACTTTCTAATTACATTTTCATTCACTTCCTGAGGAAGGACATATGATTGGCTGTGATTCTTCATTCCTCATTTTATCTTCCTAAGAGGCAATGGTTGTCCAAAGTCACCCAGTAGGCTGTGTGAGGCTTTTGACCTCCTCCTCCATTCTAATTCTGGCACACTGTCATCCAGTCTATGCACAGCTAGGGCAAAATGCCTCCCTGACCTTGTTCTATTCCTCCTACATCCAAAAGCAACAGTAGAGGAGCCCATACTAGCCTCTGTAGTGCACACCCACAACTATAACAATATTCAGCAAAACAGATTTTCAATAGCAGATGGAAACCCAGATCTTCTCATGATGGTATCTAAACAACATTTAGTGGAGGTAGAATGGACAGCTATCCTGAGTTTCTGAGAAGCAATAGCAATAGCTTATATACCAATTCAGAGTGCTTTTACAGCCCTCTCTAAGCTGTTTACAGAGACAACATACTGCCCCCAACAATTTGGGTCCTCATTTTATCCACCTTGGAAGGATGGAAGGCTGAATCAACCTTGAGCCTGGTGAAATCAGGTGAAATCAATTTGAACTGCCAAATTGCAGGCAGCCGGCAGTCAGCAGAAGTAGCCTGCAGTACTGCACTCTAACCACTGTGCCACCACGGCTCTTAAGAAGAAAGCATTTATGGAAAAATCAAGCTTGAGATAAGAGGATTGAATAAAGAGATCATTTGCTCAAAAAGAGAAGTCACATTAGCAATCTGATTGAACAGAGAAAGATCGACACCTATGATGAAAACATTTTGATTTAGTCAGTACTGATACCCTAGCTGAGATTGAGAAAGGAGAGGAGATGAAAAAGGAGATAGGAGTGACAACATATATCTTATTCATCTCATGGTAACTTTGGTCAGAAAACTCCATACAGATTTTGAACGTTACTCCCAGATTTAATGCTGGAAGGTGTCCTCTGAAGAGCAGATGAGGAAGAGCTATAGCTAGTCAGAGCCACATTTTGTCATTTTAGATAGCTTAATGCATGAAACAACAGTTCATTTTGCAAGTTACTGTACTTGAGTCATCTCTTAACATCCCTGTCATCATTGATCTGGGAACATCTGTTACTGAATAGTTTATTGGAATAATACTATGTGCAATTATCAAATCAAGTTTATTACAGTAAAAGACCAGAATAACTATAATGTTCTGCCAGCATAAATGTAGGCTCCAATAGTACAACATACTCAAGAGTGTTCTTACCTTTTTTTTCTCAATTGAGTCTGATTTTTAAAGATTGCCTGGACAAATCCCTGCAGTTTTCTTCATCATTGTTCTGTGTGTCCATTACAGTGGTGGCATTCAAAATTTTTACTATCGGTTCTGTGGGTGTGGCTTGGTGGGCGTGGCTTGGTGGGCGTAGCAGGGGAAGGATGCTGTAATATCTCCAGTCAGAGGTGGTATTTGCCGGTTCTCTGAACTACTCAAAATTTCCACTACCAGTTCTCCAGAACTGGTCAGAACCTGCTGAATACCACCTCTGGTCCATTACAAACTACAAAGCAGAAAGAGAGATATAGGACAAAAAAATGCGGGGGGGGATCTATGGGTAATAATAGCTTCAGTGTCATATTCCCCATTGTAATCAGGGTATGTTTCTTTGATAGGAAGTATATGTAATACAATGCATTGCCATCCTGAAGACAAACAGCAAAAAGATAAAAGGCTGCTCACAATAAGCCTCCTTTGGCTCCTGTTGTGACACCCTGAATGCCTGCTTCTCTAGTCCCAGCTCTAACTGGCATCATCCTGGACATAAAGTTTTTAGAACTGGTGGAAAAGTGACAGTGAAGTCAGCTGACAATTCCCTGCTGATCGTTTCCTTTGTAAACAAAGCAGACTCAGGACTCAAACTGAGAGTGAAGCCTCTGATTGATGCTCTGTTTTCCTGGTACATCCTGCAGTTAATGCTCAGGGAATGGTTAGTCCATCTTACTGCTGTCAAGGTAGAGTGCTAAGAGCCTGCTAACCGGCTCTGTATTTTTTTTTCCCTAGAAAAATAAAAAAGGGAAAGGTCTTATCCCCTTGCCATATCCATATGCTCTAGTCTAGTTTGCTATGTTTCTCTGAAAATGTCCCTGCCTACTTTGGTTGCAAATTGAAATATTCTTGTAAATTCTCTTCTGCAAAGCAGTGTCTGTTTTCTCTTTGGTGCCTTGGGGAAGAGACATGTCTTCCCCTGGGGAGTGTCCTTCAATTTGATTTCATTTTGGTTTAGATCCGTTGTAAATACCATCCTGTTCTTTTGAAATATTTGCTCTGAGCTGGTGAGACAGCTCTATATTATATTTTCTAGCTGTCACACCACTGGGGTATCTGCAGCATATTATAAAGATCCACTTGCATAGACCAGCTGTCTGTATTCCACACAGACTTTTCCTGAATTTCTTTCCACTTAGGGCAGCAGCTGTACCATATATAGGCTAGGTAGCTGTGGTTTAGGATCTTTCCACAAATATTAGTACATCCTCACTGAATAATTGATAGCTTTGAATTAAAACTTAAATAAAAAGTCTAATTTGAAAAGTAGAGCTTGTCAGAGCTATTGAAGAATATACCATTTGGTACCTAAAACAATATAGAACTCAGAAACCAGACTCCACATTATGCAGCATTCTAGATAAGATTAAATAAAGTCACTCAGTCACTCAGACCCTAGTCATCTCTCATCTGGACTACTGCAACACACACTATATGGGGCTACCCTTGAACAGTATTTGGAAGCTACCGTGGCATACAGTGCAATGGCATTCTTGGGGCCCCTATGATGGCCCTTGTAACACTCCATGTAGCACAAAGTGGACTAGTTGCCAGTTTGTTTCTGGGTCAAATTCAAGGTGTTAATTATCATCTTTATACCCATGGCATGGGTCCAGGTTACCTGAGGAACCATCCCACCCTGATGGGATTGGCTGACCCCACTTGCATTGTCAGAAAGGGTTAGAGTTAGATGATTAGGGATTAGGATTAGGGTTAGATGCTGTGAACCCTGTCAATCAAGGAATTCTGGCTGGCAGGGTATATCCTTAGCTATTATTGCTCATTTTAATCTTAATATTTATCATTTTACTGTTTTATATTGTGGCTTTTATCTTGCTCTAAGCCTCCTAGAGTCACGATGGTAAGATGGGTGGCGTATAAATTTAATAAATAATGTTAATAAATACATAAACCTGGATTTACAAGAAATCATATTTTGCTCTTAGTAACCAATAGAATTTGAATTCTGAAAAGCTTCGGTTTTCTTCAAGATAGCTGTCCTTTTCCTTTGATTACTGAAATATGAATGTTAAATAAGCAAACAGATTTCCATTAATTTGCATGTTCTTAACAAAAAAAATCACACAAGTAAAATCTGGATAAATATCAAGAAACCCTCAGGCATTTTTCTATCTCCATTTTTTCATTTTGTTTTTAATTGATAGTTTTTTTTAGCTATTTCAAGTTGTGTGCCTGAATTTATTTCTGCAATATAAAAAGCCTTTTTTTTGGTTAAGTTTCAATATTTGTGGTTTTTAGTATGTGACTTTTCCTCTAATAGTGACCCGCTCAGTCTCTGATAGTTTTTGATGTCTTTCACCAAGCTTCTGCTTTCCTGACAACATTTCTCCAATTCCAGCCTTTTTTTTTTGTAATCACATTGACTTCTCCATTATTTTTCAGTTGAAAATGTTTATTTGGTTTTTTTTCTCAGAAATCCTATTGATACTGACCTTTTCAGCTTCTCTTCTCCTGCCATGGGAGGCTATTTATCAAAGCTGTCAATTTATTCGATTGCTTTTTTGAAATATATCTTTGAGTTTAACTTCTCTTAAAACTAAATACTCCAGGATTAAATGGGCACTATCTCTCAAAATGGCTAGTAATTACATTTCTTCAACTAAGTTTTAAAGATAGGCTCAAGATTGATTCAGCCTTCCATCCTTCTAAGGTCTGAAAAATGAGGAGCCAGATTGTTAGAGGCAATCTGCTGACTCTGTAAACCACTTAGAGAGGGCTGTATAGCACTGTGAAGCAGGATATAAGACTAAGTGCTATTGCTATTGTAAGTCACCCAGAGAGTGTTGTAAAGCACCATAGAGTGTTATACAAGTCTAAGTGCTGTTGCTATTGCTAGGTAGATGTTGATATTTGATGGTGTTACGGGTATCATCTCAGGATGTAAAGCTGTCTTCTGCAATTGACTGATGGTGATTTTGTCAATGCCAAGTAGTGTTCTAGATGTTTTAGGATTGCACTGAAGGTATCTGTTACTGTTAGTGTTATTTATGCTTTATTTTGCCATAGTCATTCTACTTCCATTTACAGGTCTTAGTATTAGTATTATACTAGTATTATATGTATTTTAATATTAGTATTTTATGATTTTCTCCAGTTCTCTCTCTTCTGTTCTGCTATTTCCAAGTACTGCCATGTCCGCAGGGTGGCAGGCTACTATTTAATTGTAATTTATTTTCTGTCATTCAAGAAAATCCAAATTCATAACTCAACCATAATGTCTTCATTTATTTTGGGCTACTCCCTTCTTCACAGGAGTGTCTATGCCTAAGGGAAGATGGGGAAACAATTTGCACCAGTATGTACCAGCTTAACATTATTGGGTATCACTATAATTAATTATAAATGTATTAAATAGCAATTCAGAGAATTTCTAGTGGTGAAGAAGGTTGAGAGTTCAGTCCTAGATTGCAGCAGATGTTTTTCTCGTAGGGCACAAAAAAAACCCAGTATCTGCTGTGAACTCCTCTTGGTGTCAGGAAGAGCATTCCATCCAATAAAGCTCCATTCAGTCACCCCAACTCTATTTGAATTAAGTGATTACAGGGTTGTAAAAAGGGTTTTTTTATTGGTAGCAATTCAGAGTTAGAGACTTGGCAAAATAGGATTTGAATAGAATGCTAAGTAAGTGATATGTTTTGAGGGTAACCAATGCTGCTACTAGACTTGGACTAGGCAGTGTTTTGAGGATAGTAATCCTGGTGCTGTGTCTTCTCCATTTAAACTACTTTCTGACCAAACTGCTGTTATGAGTATGATTTAACTTGGAAAAAATGCATACAATGAGGGTCACTTTCCAAATTTGGCCCATGTAATGTCCTCCATTTATATTGCATATCGCTGTCTCCAGTTAGTAGGTTATCCTGCTGGGGCCCTTACAAAGTAGTCACAGCATGCCAGAAAAGAAGGCTGAACTTTCCCTCTGGACCATAATAGAAGGAATCAAGGGAGATAAGACTATCTCTGGTGGATAAATCTAATAAATATCATGAGAGTTTTCAACCTTTAATAAAATATCATTAAGGGAGAACATACTCCAAAAATAGCTGCCCTTTACTTTTATTTCAATTCAGTTTCAATTCAATGTGTTACTGTCAAAGACTAGTACAAGCAGTGTACTCTGTGAATGTGTGTGTGTGTGTGTGTGAGAGAGAGAGAGGAGGGAGGGGGAGGGAGGGAGGAGAGGGAGAGGGAGAGAATAAAATGTAAGAGAAAGTTAAAATACATTTATAAAACAAGCTAGTCCAAATGAGGACTAGGATTAAATCTATAAATTATAAAGCAGACATGTTATGTATGTTATGTTATGATATATTATGTATTAATATTATATTATATTTCTGCTTCCCAGAGTGACATTGGGCAGCTTACAATCAATACAAATAGAGACATAAAAACAATTATAATTATAGGAACAATTAAAATGACAAAACATAAACAGACTATGAACCAAGAGCTTGCATGGAGTGATGATGGTGCTTTTTTCAGTTGCTTCATCAGTCACTTGCACCTGTACAAAGTATAATAATATCTAAAATAACAAAAAAGTGATCATACCTAAAATTAAAGTGAATTATAATTACATGGAGTATGTTTGGTTAGTGGAAAATTGCCCCACTAGGTTTGATGGATTTTCCATGTTGGTGCACAAAACCCAGCTACATGTGTTGTAACGAAAGGCAGTTCATTCATGAGCAGCATCAGGACAAATAGGATGAATCTGGTTTGAATGTTTCTGTAAAAGGAGCAAGAAAAAAGAACAAAGCTTTTCAGCCGATGGTACTTTTTTTATAGTCACCAGCAGGGGCACACAATCTAAGGCCAAAAGTCTAGGATTACACCCACAAATTTTAATTTTGAATATAATTAGAAGGAGAAATTCTTAGCTATATGAGGAGGAATTATATTAATTGTATATAATGTAATTTCAAATCAACTTAAATCAAACTTAGTCCTGTCTCTTTTTTATCTACGGGTCTTGGCAAACTTCCAGAAGGTCAATGGCGACACTCAGTCTTCAAAAAATTGTGCAAGCCATGTCCTATAATGAATACATGCAAAAATATAGAGAACTGAAAATGTCAACAGTGCCTGTAGAATTCTGGTTAATAGGGGTGTCAAACTCAGGCTGAGGGCCAGATCTGGCCCATAGAGTGCTTAGATCTGGCCCATGAGGCCACCCTGGAAACAGCAAAGGAACAGCCTGCAGTGACTCTGCCAGTGAAAACAGAACTCACATGCGGTCCCCCCAAGCTCTGTTTTCGCTGGTAGATGGTTGCAGGAGGCCATCATGGCCAAAAACAGAGCTCACAAGCCCATTTTCTCTGGCAGAGTGCTCAGGCCACCATAGGTGCCTCCTACATGAGAGACCTCAAGCTGGCCATGCCCACTATGGCCATGCCTATCCCATCCCCCTGAGATCAAACACAACCCTGATGCAGCTCTCAATGAAATCAAGTTTGACACCCCTGCCATAGCAGAAGCCATCCAGATCTTGAGGTGATTTATTCCAGAAGGCAGGCACTGCAGCAGAGAAAACACGCTTCTTGGATCTCATTAGATTACACTAGATTAATTGATGGGACTCAAAATGTACTTACTTTGCCTGATCTCACGAGATGAACAGAAACAATTGGTGACTGGTCATCTCTCAAATAACCAAGTGCTATGCCATGAAGAGCTATATAAGGTTATAGCCAGCACCTGGAAGACAGCTGGTAATGATCATGTGCATAACATAGAATGCTACCACATTCTCACTATGGAGCTTTTATTATTATATCACCACTCATGCCAAATATAATCATGAAACTACCCCCCAAAATATTGAGAGCCTTGCTTAGTGTTTTATTTTTGATAGTATTTGAAATTATGTGGATCTTTTGGAAATCTTAAATTGGATGTCTATCAAAAAGCTAATAATCTATTAAAATTAATAATTTTAAAATGAAAGAGCCATCTCTCTCATTTAGAGGCTCTTTAATAGAATGTCCTTTTTGACTTTAGAGTGCATTCATATAGCCCATCATTGGGTAACATTGATGTATTGTGCGGATTGTTTATTAATGACTTGAAAAAGATCTTGAGATTTATCCTTGTAAAAATATCCCACTTACTTCTGTATTTTCTTAGTATCTTTCTATATTCTAGTAATATAATTCATAAAAAATGCATGGATCAAATTGCAGTACTTTCTCAACAATATTGCTGATACTATAAAGTGTTAAGTGTTATTTATTTTTAAATAAATACATAATCAAGGAGGAAAGCTGTGAGACTATCTTATTATAGAGTGAGTTGCCATCCAGAAATGTCATGATCTAAGAGAAAAACCAGGTGTGATGATGACAGTTCTGTATACTTAAACATTGAACTGCCTCAGTCATCTATAAACATATTGTTGGGGTGTAATAGATTTTGCCTTTTGTACATCATTGGTTATTATCCAGTTTTAAAATGAATGCATATCTGAAGATTAGAGTGCTGGTAAATGAGCTTAGCTAAGAAGAAAGATGTTCAGGAGAGAATATCCAAAGCTAAGTTGGAGGCCAAGTGGAGTTGCTTCACTGCTTACTGCTGTTAAGCAAACTGGGCTCATCCTGACCAAACATTTTCAGCAAAATGACTTTGAATAAAAATCTATGTATAGTCACCATAAATTGAGATGATCAAATAGTTTTTGTAGTTTTTCTTTCCTTTAAGTTTTCTAAAGATACAAGCTTCATCAAACTCATCACAGCCAAACCTGCCCATCTATGACTCTCTACTCCAACTCTGACATAATTAAGAATTATGAAAAGGTAGATTTGACATACAGTTTCACATTTTACTGACATATTTCTTATTCATGCACCATTTGTCTTTCAAATGCTACCTCTTCTTTTCTACATGATATAAATAAATTCATATGTAAGCACCAGAAATACCATGATCACATTTATTAGTAGCACTCTAGGAAAAACATTGAATTGGTAACAAGGAAAAGAGAGGTGCTTGAGAGAAAAATGAAAATTGCTAAATGATGAGTGCAGACCAATAGTCATCTTATTGTGACTAAATAGGTGTGGACAGATATTGATGTTAGAGTTCTCTTTAATCTTTTGAGTCACTTGCAGCTAAATCCCAATTCTAAATAGAGTCTGCAGCAAAACAAAACTCCATGCCAGGAGAACTGGAAATGCCAAAAGGGACTATTCTGTCCATGTGAATCATACTGCTTTCCAAACCCTCCTTACAGAGAAGCGTGCATAAAGAACATGTTCATGTCACTGGTGATGCATGATGTCTGTCTTCATATATAATGCGTACATTATGGTGCATACATGTTCATGATATGATATTGGGAAGAGGGGTATTAGAGAAATAACATTCTGTATCTGTTGCTAGGAAATCTAGCAATAGATGCAGGACATTAGAACATTTCTGGAACAAAAGGTAGAAACAGAAGCAGCATCCAGCGATAGAGTCTTATCTTCCTGTGTTATTGAACTATGAGCATGTTAATTTTTCAGTCATTGAAAATCTGCCAGAGTTAGGTATTTCTTTTTATCTGCTTTTAGCCAGATTATAGAGAATGAATATTGTGTGATTATGTAATTATCCAGGTGAAATATCTGTTTTGTCTTCATTGTTAAGCAGTATATCCTTTCTCTTCCTTTTAGACCAGGTGAGTAGTAGTAGATCATCCCATTTGAATCTTCATTTTAAAGGGACAACTGACTTGCTGCAGGCTAATCATTCTTTTGTGCAAAAAAAAGTCCTACACCTCTTTTCAGACTTTCCTTAATTATTCTACAGTCAAATCCTCCATACCTTGAGCTCACACAAAACTGCCTTTGGAGATGTGCTGAGCAAGAAGGGGTGAATTTGACTGGTGTTGGAATAAATCTCTCTAATTTGTTCATGGTTTTTCCACCAATTCACAGAATTCATATGACTTACTTTCATCCATGTAACCCCTTACTATATTGGTCATTCCATTTTTCTTTCCTATTAGAGTGAAATTGGACACAGCTCTCCTCCTGCCTACACCCCTATGTCAGGAGTAAGTATTTCACAATCAACTTTCATCTTTTAGGATTTGTTTGTCTTTTTAAATGTATCTTTCTTCTTCTCTCTTCATTAATTCCACCATCCCATGTACTCTCTCATTGTCCAAGGGTAGGTGAACACTAATCATGTTTTGTTGCTGAGCCCTGCTGAAAAACACAAATTTCATTAACTCTAACAGAAAATTCTAGGACAGAATCAGATGTTACTAGAGATTAATTTCTGCCTTAAAATAAATGTTTGTATTGTTGAACAGGGTTCTCTGGACATTTTTAGGTTGCAACATATAATAATATAATAAAATTAGGGAGTGCTAAACATTGTAAGATTATTCTGATTATCCTGATTCTAAAAGTATTTGAGAGATTCAAAGTATTATCTTTGGTTCATAATATTTTTTGAAGCTAGGATGGATGTGCCTGTTCTAGTTTAGGTTGGTTTAATGATACTGAAAAAGCTTTGTGTATTAAAAACCTTCATAAGTTTAAACCTTCTCTGAAAAAAAGGAATCAGATAAAACAGTCGGAGGGACAATTAGCTTTCATGATATCTGATAAGCCTAACAAAACAAAAACCTAATAAACAACCAAAAATTGCCGCATTTAAATTCAGAAGAGTTCATATAGTTTGAAGGCAAATATAAAAATTAAACTTGAAAGGAAATAATAATTTTAATATGTTTGTATGTATTCAAAAACAATACAGATACAGATCCACAGAAAATACAGTATAAGGTTACTGAATGGACATTAATTATAGCTATGGTAATTTCTTTAAAAAATTAGCTTTAAAAGGTTCTAGTGAGTCCCAGAAGAAGAACTGATTGTTAATTTCTCAAGAACTTTCTCCTTTCCTCTTATTTTATGAAAAACAACAACCAAGTCAATAAATTTCATTCCTGGAACAATATAAAGAAATACTTGTTCAATTATATTTGTTTTAAATAATGATGTTAAATGCTGTACTCTAAGCAATAATCTTATGGTGATAAGGAAGGTATCTTAGAATCCATTGGATAGTTCAGATCTCCTCTTCAAAAAGAAAGGAGGCGCTCTGCTCCCCACAGTGATTGTCTAAATATTTTCCAGTGTTTGCCTGCTGACATCAGAGCTCCAACGTCCTGTTATATATAGTCCATCCTTTCTCAGGGAGGAATGGGAGAGATTGTCTGGTTTTCAAAGATTTCAAAATCCTCTCAGCCTTTAGTCCTGAAATAAGTAGAATTACATATCAGCTCAAGAACCGGCATGCATAATTTCACTGCTATTGTTGTTGTTGCAAATTTAATCTTCAATTCGATTCACAGTCTGGGATTGATAAGTCCTAACCAAGGACCTAAGCGCTGTCAAGCTAATGTCTGAGTACAGACAGGCAGTTCTGAGTAAGGTAGTTTTTTGCAAAGTCAAAATATTCAGGCCTGATAAGTTCAAAGTTTTGATGTATTTAGGCAACCCTTTGGATATTGCTCCAAGGGCTCCTATTACTATTGGTAAAATCAATAGAAGTAGTAGTAGTTGTTGTTGTTATAGTTGTTGTTGTTGTTAAGTTCTGTTCAAGGGCTTTCTGCTTCTAGGAGACTGATGGCCAAGAGTCAGTATTGCTTCTGTCTCTGTGCCATTCTTGTATGCTCTTCTAGATGCATCCATATACATAGTTAAGTAGTAATACATAATTCAGTCAGCCTACTTTTGAGAATTATGGTTATGGTTGTTAAAACTAATGAACTAATTCAAAAAGGGGGAAATGATTTTGTCTCAGAGTTTTACTTAAAGCAAAATTTGAATGCTCGTATAAAAATGCTTTCCCATATTATTCTGACTACTAGGTCAGAAAAGGTAATAGGGTCTCCTGCTTGAGCAGGGGGTTGGACTAGAGGCCCTTTCAACTCTGTTATACTATTCTGTTCTAATTATATGAAATATCCAATCATTCAATGGGAAGTAAAATGATTCTCAATGACTAATATTTAGAGCATGTTTTTATTGTGCAGTAAAGTAACTGTAGAGTAAGGGAGACATGAAGCGCTAGGAGAACTTCCAAATACAAAATTGTACAAACTCTATACACTCTATGGTATTGTTATAGTAATTCAGGATAAAAACAGAAGTCATAGACTTCTGGTGGCTCAGTGCCTGAGTTCCAGCTGCCTACAACTGCTGTAGGCTCGAATCCCACCAGGCTCAGGTTGACTCAGCCTTCCATCCTCTCAGGGTGTAAATTGAGGACCCAAGATTGTGCAATTAGCTGACCTTGTAAAAATGCTTAGTAATAAGCTGGCATATACAATGGAATGAAGGCTATTGCTGAGCACACTGGGTTGCATCCCCACCTGAGTCTCTAATTAAAAATCTCCTTGCTCTAAAAACACTTGTACCCTGCTTGTGAATGCCTTCTGCCAGCAGTACTTTCCCCTCTATCCTCTCTTACAGAGCACTACTAACTTGGGCTCTGTTGCAGAGGTCACTGAAGGAATCTTTCTGCAGGCCAGCTTTTCCAGAGTTTTCCATTACATTTTGTATTATGCGAAATGTTGAGGTTTATCTTGGCAAAAGCATCTGAGAAATTCTAAGAAATGCAAAATGAATTGGCAGGAATAAATGTAGCACAATTTCTCAGTCCAGGTTTTGGGGGATGGGAAGTAGCTTACTAACCCTAGGAGTGTGGTTATACATAGAAGGTAATGTGTTGTAATACCAGGGATTTTTTAAAAAACCAACACAGAAATACCATATAGAGATCATGAGATTTTGGAAATATGTTGAATAGAATGTGATCCTGATTTATTTACATTTAATGTAGAATTTAGATGTGGCAGTCATAGATTGATGGATTAGGGTTGGGCTCTTATTTGAGTTAGCAGATTATTTGTATGGTATTCTGAAATCTAAGAAAAATGCAGTAAGTTTCAGTTCTTGAAGTGTAATATTTGAAAAGCATAAACTAAGCATCTTGAATTACTTTAAGCCAATGGAATTTAAATTGAATCCAGCAATAATACAAACCTATGCATGTGGAATTCACTCAGTTCCTTTAGCCACTGCTTGCAGTCAAACATCAAACTATAAAAATCTGTGTAATGTTGACTGAAACAGTTACAACTAAAACTTCATAGCAAAGGTACCTATTGAGCAAATAATTGAACATCTTATATGCATGAAACTAAGCTCTAATGTTAATTCTGTGGGGATTTTTTCACATGGTATTTTATGTTTCTTATAGAATCAGTTTATCTACAGAGATGGAAGTTTGTCTACAGAACAAGGAGTTCCTTTGCCATACAGAACTGCCATACCCGGCATAGCTCCAGAAGCTCCCATCAGGCAAGGAGCTGCTGAGATCTGTGATGACACTTGCTGCAATGGGACTTTACGGAAACAAGTGGCAAGTCTTTCACAAGATGACAGTATCACTCAGAGGTATAGCGCTGACCCAACAGTTTTTATCCCAGAACGAGGGCCAAGAACTGAGCTGGATGAAGAAGGGTACATGACTCCAATGCCAGAAAAGTGCAAAACAGGTATATCTCTCACATAGTGGTAATAATTTCTCCTCCCCCGCCCCCAGTATCAATGCTCAGAGATTATTCTGGTTGAAGCTCTATACAGATAAAATGAACCCTATCAAGAATGGCTGACATCAACTGGTGCCCATATCTCTCCCATGCCTTCCTCCAAGCTGAACTGGTAAGTGGTACCATCCCATAAGATTTATTTGGATGAAGGACTATTGCAAGACAGGAGAGTATCATCTTTTCCATCTAAAGAGCCATAGGTTCCCAGGTTGAAGTTTGGGCCACACATGCCTTCATAAGCCAATCCATCCATTTATACATAAACTTATAGACAAGTAAGCATACAGCCAAAGAAACATAAACCTTTAAAGCCTTACAAGGCATCAGGCCAGGTTCCTCGTGGGGCTACTTATCCCCAGAGCATGCCCCCTGCTATCACAGGATGGCTATGCTCTGATTCCCCTTGGTGCACCTGGCAAGACTTAGGAAGTGGGAAAAGGCCACTGTCTTTGCTACCTAATGTCTGCATGGTTCTTGTTTAGTACTGGGTTGTCTGAAACCAATTCAACCTGTAAAATGAAAGGCACATCTATGTGCATGCTTCATGCAACTAGCATAACAGACTCCTAGAATCAGAGTCTTGTTTTTCTGCATTGGCTTTTCAAGTTCGATGGAAGAGTTTATAGGACCTCACACTCTTGGCATTTTATTGGTAGCATTGAGAGGAGGCTTGACTTATCAATTACATTGCAAACTTACCTACAGAGTAGAGCTTACTTTCAAGTAAGAGGGTTTCTTTTTTTTGCTTTTCCCAATGTCCAACTGAACAGCATAATCACTGGGCTAAGAGGAAACGCATCATTAGTTTCCTGCTGCCCTTAATGTACTCAACCATATAATATGGAAAAGAAAATGGATAGAATTTCCCTGTTATATTCATTGCCTCTTCCTAGGAAGAGGTGATCCTGATTGGTCAAGCTTCAACATTTGGCACTGTAAGTAATTAAAATCTATATCACTCATTCAGCAGCCCATGGGCTTATATGAAATGCACTGCTTCCTGAAAAATCAGTCAGCTCAAGTAACCAGAGTTAAAATACTATGGCATTCTCTCTGCTCCCCAATCCTCCCCTTTTTTAATTCCACAAGAATAACTTAGCTTCCTTACATAGCTTCCATTTGTGTGTTTGATTTAGTCTGTATGTTTATGTTAATGTTAATGTTGAAATGCAAGGAAACGTTTAAAAAGCAAGGATTTTTGGATATTTTGATTTTTTCTATGATCAACATTGAAATTCAAGATACGACCAATTAAGCATTACTTATTATTTTCTCTCAGTCTTGTACATCTTTCAAAACCCCTTTTGTCACAATAAGATAGGTAACATTTTGGTTGTAAGTGTTTTGTTCCCTTAAGAGTTAATAAGGCAATGTAAAGAAACATTTTTTGCATCATTGATTCTAATATAGTTGAGGCATGTGTGCAAAACTGTCAGTAGAATGAGCTCAGCTCACTTGAAAATGAAACATGCCATTTTACAATCTAGCATCTATTGGGGCCAGTTTCAAGTTATCTTATGGGTAAGGCTGGGTGAAAATTAGTTTAAGAAACCTCACAGTATAAGGATGTAATAATTAAAATACTTCTTAGCTTTTTAAATATATTTTCCTAAAGCCAAATTATATGTTTCTGCAGACCAAGAGGTAACAACCTAGTTCTTTGATTCTGTATTGACCTATTCCTAGTGAGCAGATTGTTTTCACTTACATGAAATGTGACTGAGTTTGTCTCAGTTGAAAGTCATGTTAGCAAGACGGCACCTTATGGTTATGAAGATGTAGCACTCTAAGTATAAACATAAAAGCATAAAAGCATAACAATAATGCAACACTGCAGAAAAACTAGTAATAGATAAACATATACCCAAAATGTTAGGTGTACAATAGCTGGCAATGCTTGATCAGAGAAGTGTTTTTCCCCAAAAGGAAAAAGGCCTCAGAGAAATGTTTCCATTAGGGATCTTAAAGTATGAACAGGCTGACAGAGATGGAATAGTTTTGTACATTACCTTTAGCCTCAGTTCCTACCCTTAAGTTCCTTTAGTCATTTCCATGAGTGCTTCCAAATTTGTGTTTCAAGTGTATAGAGTTTTGTTTGTCTTTTCACTCAGTTATGCATTTTTGTATGCATTTTTTCTAGTGTATATGTATATATATTTACAAACAATTTCCCCAAATTTTTAATATTATATTTTCTTAATGTACACATTGCAGTAGAAATTATTTTAATTTCAGTTAACATCTCTTTATCTTTTTCCAAGATCACCTGAATCCAGTAGAGGAGAACCCATTTGTTTCTCGGTGGAAGAATGGTGATCTTCAAGCTCTGGACAACCCAGATTATCACAACAGCCAAACTGGGCAGTCCAAAGTCGAGGATGAATATGTGAATGAGCCCCTGTATCTCAACACCTTTGCAAACACCTTTGAAAAGGCAGAGTACCTGAAGAAAAATGGGCTTCCATTGCCAGAAAAGCCCAAAAAGGCATTTGATAACCCAGGTTATTGGAATCACAGCCTCCCTCCACGAAGTACCCTACAGCATCCGGACTACCTGCAGGAATACAGCACAAAATATTTTTACAAACAAAATGGAAGGATCCGGCCCACTGTGGCCGAGAATCCCGAATACCTCTCAGAGTTTTCCCTGAAGCCTGGCATGATGCTTCCCCCTCCACCGTACAGACACCGAAACACCGTAGTGTAATCCCAGGGAGAAATGGGGAAACCATACCAGCACTCTCCTCCCCTCCTTCCTCCTCTCCCTTTCCTCCTTCTTCCCCCTTTTCTTACTTTCTCTTGCCAAACCTTCCCTCCATTTGATGTCTGCAAAGAGAAGGGACTCGTTTAAGTCAACGATTCCAGGAATTTAGAAAGAAGTAAAAGGAGAAAAAAGTCTGGCTTTTCTTCCTTTCCAAGCACTTCTTTCAGAGGAAGAAAAAATCAGACCAGCCACACAGGCTAGGAACAGCCCTTGAAGTGGTTGCCTGCTGTCAGTCGGTGTTCTTATAGGGATCCAGCTCAGGGGCTGCCAAGAAAGTCACCCTGGACAGTTTCTATCAGCAGGATGTGCCAGAGTCACTGAAGCATTCCCACAGAAGGCAAGGCAGTTTCAAAAGGTGGGAAGGAGGGTAGAAAAAGACAATTTTTATACCATAGGTAATGACCTAATGACTGAGATTGAAAGGCCAATTTCTTTAACCTTTTTTATTCTGCCCCCTAATCAAAATGTCTAATCCAGCTTGCTTATGGCCAGTTGCTCTCTCTACTTTTGCAGTTGTGAGTTCTTTTCCAAGGCAGAGACCTCATTCATTCTTGTTCTGGTGCATGAAATTACAGGTGGCTACAAGTCAAAAATCGTATCAGGACACACACAAATTAGCTTGGGCTTTTTGAGGGCACAGTGCCAATGAATATTGAATATTTATATAAAGAGAGCCTCCTGTTCATATTTTATACACATTGAATGCAACATGTAATGATTCTCCCCTCCATTTCTTTATCAGCATTACATATAGCACTAGAGAACTGAGAGCATTATAGAGCACTAGAAGGAAGAATAACACTGGATTTTTAAACACTTTATAACAGGCAGGTCAGGAGAAAAAGGAAAAAGAAAAAAATGACAGGTAAAACACACTCGGGAAATCACTGGAAAATTAGTTTGCACTTATAATTTTCTTTTTCATTATCTTTTTATTTTCTCTTTACTCTGAACTTTGTTCTGGAATCTGAATGAAGCAATATGGAAATGACCAGCAAAATAAAATAATTAAAATGTAAAATGAATAATAATATAAATATATATGTATATATATACTATATCTATATATGAAAGGTAACTCTGGAATTGCCAAAACAAAGTGAAAGTCAAGCCTTTGGAACTTCCTTCATCAGTGCAACTACTACTCCCAGGAATAATATTGAAGTACCAACTTTAGATATTGGCTCTTACAAGAAAAGGAGCAGATATGAAGAAGGGAACTCTGAAGGTAAAAGGGGGAAGGACTGATTTACAGAGCTCCCCAGTAAAGACTATTTTGAGACTGTTATTGAGTGGTTTTGTTCTAGCACAAAGAAGAAACACAAGAACTTAAACAAATTAAGGCTGTTTGTGGCTGTTATATTCTCAATCAAATCTGTAAGTAATCTCCCAGCATTTGCCCGTTTATTTTTTACTTTTGGCTTTTACATGTTGAATTTAAAGAAAACTAGTTGGTACCTTGGAAATTGTAGCATTGAAAGGCACAAGAATAGAAACAGAACCACCTCCATTCTCCTATCAATATAGTTTGAATGCACTTTTAGGAGGAATCAGTTACTTTAGTGCGTGCAGTCTGCTATTTATTAATTTCAAAGCAGAGAATAAAGGTAGAAGAACAGAGATTCAGTGTAGAAATAAGATTTGTACTTAACTGTGATGGACAAAATTTAAGGAATACAACAAGATAAGGATTGTCTTCAGAAATATAAAGAAGCATATTAAGAAACCCTTGCCAGAGGTAGGCTTTGGACTTCCTTACTTAAAAGCTGATGGATATAAAAGCTGATACTCTTAAATAGCAGGTCATTATTCATTCATTCGGTATGCTCTATGAAAGGCATGTTCTTTTGGGATTCAGCAAAGAACAAAACATATCCCATGAGGTTATCAGCAACAGAATGATTTTACTGGAGATTAAGGCAAGAGCCAAAGTATGGCGCACACCGCGAGTAATCTGGACAGATCGTACAGAGCCAATCGTTAGGATGCCTACAGCTGTGACCACAAAGGACCCAAACAAGTAGGTTAGAGAAAAAAAGAACCAGCCAAATCTTGCAACCCCAAATCCCTTTTCCAATGTAATTTGGAAAGCACATAATACAAAATTAATTGTTCTGCCTATGATCGATCTAGAATATTGCTTGCTGGTATTCTCAAATTAGAAAACTCAGATGTTAATGATATTTAGAGAAGTATTTGAACTTGTCATCTAAAAACAAGCTTTCTGATTTTATATGGATATTTATTTTTCTTCAGATAAGCAATTTATTTTTCTTCAAGGTGCAGCTTGTTAGATATCTTTAGCCCCAAAATTCTCAAACTGAACTCCACATACTCTGCAGGTATCCATAGAAAAAGTATAAAACAGTAAACAATTTCTCTGCTGAAATGTGCATGATGGTTTCTTTTTTCCTTCTTCCTATTTGATATGAAATGAAATGTTGAAGAGGACCAGATTTTCAGTACAGAACACTGGGGTGGTTTGTATCAGAATATCACAATATGCATTCTGCCACATGTCCCACTTCTTGCAGACATCCATGCCTTGCTTCAAACCTTGATTTAAAAAAAGCACTGTAGCCTTCTAATTCTTCCTTAAAATGACAGTGAATTTACTTTTGTTGCAAAAAGGAAAAGTAGTTAAAATATTAGTCATAGATATGCTTTTATCTTAAAAGAGAAAAGAGTAGTCTTAAAAATCAGGAATATTTGAAAACCATTGCTTTATATTCTGTAGCTATCTTCATTTAAAGAGCTTGTGTCTTCTAGTTGCCTAACTTACATTTATAATCAGCCATAGCCTTGTGACCAATATTTATTGGCTGAAGGGCACCATATGGGACCTAGTGTGTGATCTATGTGTGTTATAGTCCAGATGCCTAAATCATTGATTTTCCAGGTTTGATAGCTTGTTAAATCCTGCAATTAGCAGTAGCTTCCATTGTTGTCAACAGTTATTGCTCCCTACCTATGTACAAAATTTGCCAGAAGGAGCCATGAAACTTCAACACTTCTAATTTTCCAAAAAAATAACCATTAACTGGCGCATTTCTGTGTCCCGCCTATAAGTCCTTAAGAGTTTCCAGTGTAAATTGCATCTCTCTTGATTCTAGAAGAGAGCCTGGCAGGTCAGACTCCTTCTTATTCCACTGCTGGCTCCAGTGAAATTCACAAGATCTGGTTTTAATTGTGGACATTATAGTAATGGAGTTGCAGAGCCAGTACCTAGAACAAACTTGTCTTCCGTTGCAATACAGGACCGCTTATTTAAACATGTTTCTATGAATGGATAGCTTTTTTATGAATGGATTTGAAAGGAACATAATCCGTTCCTGCTACATTTCATGCAAATGCCGCTCATTATATTTACAGTTTCTTTTAAACAATCCCACATTTAATAGTTATGAGGTGGCATTTCAAAAACTCAGTAATTAAGTAAATAAATCAAACTAATTATATGGCAAATTTCTCCATGCAGTAATTAGGACATCATTGGGCATAAGGCTTGTTTCTCTCTATACTTCATCATAAAGACTAGGCAGATTGAATCCCAACTTCATAATATTAGCTTTATTTTCTCATGTAAAATATTGGACTGTATAATAATAGATGTTAAAATTTAGAATTACTATTTTTCCTTAGGATTTTAGAATGAAAGTATTTGAATCAGAAAGATAGCATAAAAAATTAGTTTTTCCAACCAATAGTTAATTCAAAATCTCATAGTAGCCATAGCTGTGAAACTGTGATTATCATTGATCTTTAAAGTATTGTCCAAACTATAAAGATTACTATTCCAAATGACAGTACCAAAAAAAATCAGTTGAAAAATGAACTAAATGTACTACTGGCCAGGGTTAATATCCACAAATATCTCAGTGAAATCTATTTGTGTAATTTACATAATTCTCATTTGTCATATGAGGCACGTAATTAGTGCACAATGGTAATAAGGAAACCCACCATACCACAATTTCCTGCTGGTTCAAGATTGGTGTACAACTTGTTTGATCTCATACTATCAGATTGTTAGAGACTTGAGACAGTATTGTCATGGCTCAGGCATCTGAAATTTAGTTGAAGCAGCTTTTACTTGCTGTTCTGAGAATCCTGTTTTCTCAATGGAAGGAACTTCTGTTTCATCCCACTTCCTCCTAGCAACATAAACCAGCAGCCATATCTCAGCTTCTACTTGCATTGGCAATAAATATCTCCTCTGGAAGAAAGAAGGAATGGTGTAAAAGTCAACCATCCTGAGCAATCTTCCTTTGCTTTTGCAACAGCAATCCCAATGCATCCTTCAGCAATAGGGATTCAACTATGAGCTCTCTGAAGGAAGGCCCTTCTTAAAAACCTTCTGTCAGAGTGTTAAGTCTACTTTCCAGCAGCCATTGGGGACTGACTGAATGAAAGGCAGCAGCTTCACAGCCAGGATCATTTTTCTTGTGCCAAAACATACTTACACCAATGGCCACACAAGTGCACCACAGATGCATTGCAAGTAAGGTTAGTGGATTGGGAACTAGCACTGTCACTTATCCTTTTTGCAATGAGCAGGATTTTTGTTTCTCTAGGAGGGTCTCTTTGAAATGGTGTTTTCTGTGCTCTCAGCTAGAGAGGCCATAAATTGGCTAATGGTTACTTCAGCAGTTCCCTGCATGTTGGTGAGGAGAGCAGGAAAGCAATGGCATGTTAATGGTGGTAGGGCCTCAAAGTGAAGGCTAGAGTGCTTCTCAGCTGCAATTCAACAGCATCCCTTGGGGTTCTTTTTTTATGCCACCTATCCTATCAGCATGGATTGTTGCTGCTTGCAATAGTTCTGATGCCTCAGAAAGTTTTCTACCCTTGGTGGAGGGAGAAATCCCATAGGTGTAATTGTATGCCCATGGATTATACAGGCAAATAAAGGAATACAATTCTACGAATTAGAGACTATAGTGAATCAAAGACTGTGGCAGTCTTCCAAAGCACCTGAGGGCAGGACAGGAAGTAATGGATGGGAAATTATTAAACAGAGATCCAACCTAGACATTTCCTGACAGTGAGAACAATTAATAAATGGAACAGCTTACCTCCAGAAGTTGTGGGTTCTCTGTCACAGGAGATTTTTAAGAAGAAATTGGGCAACCATATGTCTGTAATGATATAAGTCTCCTACTTGAGCAGGGAGTTGGACTAGAAGACTTCCAATGTCTCTTTCAACCCTGTTATTCTAGACCTAAGTTCTAAAACTAGCTGAGGACTGAAACATTTCACAAGAAAGTGTATTTCAGCAAGCACTAACCCTACTCCTAATACTTGTGTTTTTACGTTCAATACTGTGAATTAAATGTCTGATATATCAAACTAGTTGGAGAGAAAATGTTGCCTCAGAAAGTCATAACATTTGAATGCTGAAAGCCTCAGATGGAACTGAGCTGGCTTACATCAGAACCTTTCTACAGCCAATAGACTGAACAGAAGCTATCATCCACAGACAACTCTCAGCCAGCATACGATATACCATTGTGAGTCAAATGCAATTGAAGGGTATATAACGTTTGGTCCCAAAATTAGTATGTGGAATCCTGTGCATCCCACACAGTGTTCGAAACAGAATACTTCCTTTGTACTAGAACCACTTTTCAAGAGCCCTTCAAGAACCGGAGCATCCTGTTGCAAACTAAAAATTGAAGACTAGTTACATGCTGTAATTTTCTGCATTAAAACCCACACAAAATAGTAAAAGAAAATAGAAATCTTTTTTTTCCTGCCATAGCAGTAATTTCTCCACTTTTGTCAAATTCTGGAAAACACAGCAATTAAAAGGAAATGAATTTTATCCTAAAGTGATTTAAACTGTATCTTAATATAAAGTTATTCAAGCTGTATCTTAAGACCCAATTACATTGCATGCCATGTGAATTAATTTTCATCCTGTTAGGTTTCCTGTAGAGAACAACCAAAACTGTGAAGGGCACTTTTACCATTGTGTTCAATTGTGGAGAAAAAAATCCAAGCAAAAACTATACTGCAAAATGGCATAGGATGTAAAATTTATATTCTGCTATGAGGTGTCCTCAGCTCTCATTCCATTCTTCCCCTTCCCCACCCAAGACATATTTGCAAATATGTGAACCAATTTGGTCTAGTGATTAAGGCATCAGGCTAGAAACCAGAAAGTTGTTAGTTCTAGGCCTCCCTTAGACAGAAAAGCTTAACCCCACAGGGTTGTTGTTGTGGAGAAGAAGAAGGATTAGATATATTTCTACTTTGTTATTTATTAAAATAAGAAAGGGGCGATATAAATAAAGAGAATGTATTAAGTTGTCACTCTCCTGCAAAAGGACCATTGACTTGAATGACACAATTTACTTACTACAAAGGGAAATTTCTATATGTACTGTAAATTCCTCTATATATGTAAATCTAGACTTGCCCTCTCTTAGAAAATTTCACCAACATGTACATGTAGATTTGAAAGTGTCCACTTCAGTCTCCTCTCCCCCATTTGCAGATTCTAGTCCTTTGGCAAAGAGCATTGCCAGTCACTGCAATCTGATCTGTTCTAGAAAATTAATACGGATTCCTAATACATCTTAATCTCCATCTCATTTAAAAACATTCCTTTAATATCCAACCCATTATTCATTTAAATACTAAGATATTGAATAGGATTAATATGCTGGGGTCATACTGCTACAAAAGTGTATAAAAGTAAAGGAAGCCTTCTGAATCACTGAAGTGAGTTCAACTTCAGAATTAAGTTCTTTCTGCCAGCTGGTTTACAGCACATGTTCTGTATTTGTAGAAGCTATAAGAACCAACTCGATCAATTTATCAAATAATTATGATACCTAGCCACACCTTATCTTAGTCTTCCATAATTAATATTTTTGCAAACCCTTGCAAAAGCATTCAGTAATTAATGTTTGGACAGCCAAGATTTGAAGACAGGATTTGACTATAGAGTACTGTGGCTAATATTCTAACTCTTGAAAGTTATATGCTCCAGGGAAGAAATTGCTATCATTATAATCATCATCTAAGTATTATAACATTACTCTTTGTTGATAGATTAGCCTAGCCTATTGTGGTATTTCAGGTTTAATCTTCTATCATGCCTGGTCTTGAGAAAGGTGAAAAAAGACCAAAGTACAGTAGTTTGAACCAAGAGGGAGACAGATTGAAGGCTTCAGAACCAGTGAAAACCTATGATAAAGAATTTTCTCTAGATCTAATTATTATGTTGTTAATATCATATTTGTTCCTCATGAGATAATTTTATTCTAATGAGCTAATGCTTTTTTTGTTTCTGAGATGGTGGACAGAAAAAGTCACCAGTTGAGTGATTTGGGGCCAATAACTCTCAGCCCTCTCACTTTTTGAAAGTTATTGAGGTGAGGAAAATAGGATGAGGAAGGAGTTACGTTTGTTGTGCCAACAAATCCACCCCCATTCAAATCAAAAGTCTCTAGCCATATCTCAGAGAAAAGAAAATTGATTTATTAGAAGTGGCCATGTTGGCGTTTAGCTGGGTGCAGCTGATACTAAATTACATCATACATTTCCCCTTTGACCCTGGTCTTCCCCCCACCCCCTGGATGTGACTTCTCCAATGGGACACATCCATCTCCAAGAGCCATCCATCATGCTCTCCAATAACCTTCTTACGCTCTGACAACTTTGGGCTGCCGGGGTGATTATATAGGCATTTAAAGAATGCCTCGTTTTTCCCCTCTCCCTTTTTCTGGCACTAAAAAGACCAAAGGAGTATCTTTTTAGTTGACATTTGTCACATTTATAAAAATAATAAAGGCAGAATAAAACTAAATAAATACTATTCCATTCTTGGGATGTTAATATATGTGTTTGGATGAAATTTGTGAAACCATTACTCCAGTGCTGCTGCTTTGTCTTTTTAATACTGTCACTCCAAATTAATAAACCATTTCCATTTTTAAGATGAGGTGAATTTTTATTAGCAAATCTAACCATTGCTATCTCCATATAAATAGCTAAATTCTATTCAGTTGCAATTACAATTAGGAAGGGTTACTCTTGAATTCAGCCTTAGGATTTTTTATCTTTTCATTTTTATGAGTTTTTACTCATTGCATATCACCTGATTGTTGTATCTGACTTTGGCATGTGACTATAATGGCGACATTCCTGACATTGTACAAGATTTTCTTGAAAATGTGATGGACAAGTGTCCTGAATTAAAGTGAAGTATCCCACATGACAGCAGCAGCTGACTTGTTTAAACAACATACTTTTTCATTTGTAAAGTTTTCACATTGCAGAGATTGAGCATTCTGGTAAGACGGAATAATTTGGGAATGAAGATATCCTGGCTTAAGTTTTCATTTAGGTCTAATTTTCTTTATGCCTTGATAATATGCATATTTTTAAACTACACTATTCTATCAAACCTATTTTCATATGATACTCTTGCTACATGAGCAGTAAATCTATGTAAGAATAAAAATAAATTGGCTTAGAATTAGTGATAGTGCCCACTATTACAAGGAAATAGTGAATTTAAAATATTTCCTTGACATATGTGATGTCTTCTTTTTCTGCCCACACTTTTTATCTTTTTAACATTTTAATTAACTTTATAGTCTTTATAATATTTTAATTTTCTGAGTTATTTTTAGTAACTTAAGGTAATAATTTTATATTGAGCTTTTTTTAAATTTTAAAATCAGTTTTCTTTAATTCAATATTTTCAGTTAAACTCTTACTACTTAATATTATAGGTATCAAGCATTACCTTAATAAATATGCATGCGTGCCATGTTTCTACAGTAGGCATTAATTTAATAAGGTGCAGATATTGTGGAAAGCCTGGGTAATTGGTATGTTGTAACTGCATTTGAGCTTGCTGCATTTGAGAGCAAATAAAGGTGCTACAGGGTGAATAAAAATAATGTAAATTTGTTCCTGTTCTAAACCTTTCAACCAGACAGTATTGCTTAGCTGAATCAGGCCCTTTAGTTGATTCAGAGTACCATTGCTCTGGTGAAAGCATTTAGAATTTGAAGGCTGTTTTTCTCCATCGCTTTGCTAAAACTTTTATAGAGGTGCTATAAGCAAAGCTGGGACATATCCACATATGCCAACTACAATCCTCCATAGCCAGAGGCAAGAATCCCCCAGCAAACTGGCAGAAGTTGCATACTTAAAAAGGAGTGCAGTTTCGGCATTCAGTCACAGCTGCCATTTGCTCTTTTCGACACAACACATACCCTACAGACACCTCTGTAAAACTCTTGTATTTCTTTCAATCTGCTTCAGTATTGTATTCAACTTAAAAGGAAATGGTAGATTTCCATACGTCTATTTCCTTGTGGGATAATACTGCACAGAAAAAGTGTGTATTTAGTGTTAATTATTACTGATCATAGTGGAAACAATAGGGAGCTGAGTAAGGTTATTGACATCATAGTGGCACAACCACAGCCACACTCTGAAAAAATGCACTTACATAAGCAATGAACCTGAGTCACCTGGGGCCTGGGTAGGCAAAGTGGCTGAGATGCTTTAAAGCTATTGGCTTTATATTAAAAAAGGGGGTGAGTTATTTTTCCCCAAAATATTTCCATAAAGGATTCCTTTCTTTAGTTTCAGAAGGCAAGGGCTGTTTACATTCTCATCCAAAGTCAAGAGAACTGATTGAGAATGATTAATACTTATGAGGGGGTCAGTTTGAATTACACTAAAACAGCTGTGAAAAGTTTTGTTTTCAGCCAGTAAAAAGATATTTTAGAAAATTTGATCAGAATAATTAGATTGGAACAGCATAAGATAGAGAGAAGTGGTCATACGGCACTCAGAAGCTATGCCTACTGCTCACAACCATCTATTTGCAGACAATCATTGACTGTTTTCAAATTAATTTGGGACATAAAAGTCAAAACTTTATCATCCTAGGATGTATTCCTACACTCCCTGTGATGTTTACCAGCGGCCAAAAGCTTTTTTAAATATTAATTTTCAGGGATCTTCAACTTTAGAGATAGAAATTGATTCTCTAATTCCACCCTCTTGCACATATCCTCGCTGATTGCAGACTTCTGAAAAGAGGAAGGGGGTGGTGGTGAGAGAGAGAATCAGTTCCCTTCCCCACTATCTCAGCCTAGAAGGCTATAGGCATGTCCAGTGCACCAATGTTAAAATACTCTAAGATAGGCTGGTAATTCCCCAGTCAGATTCTTAAAACTCCTTAAAAGACCTGCACAAGATAGGATCCCATGGCTGTGGATACACTAAAACACTTTAGCAGATCATAAAACAGGAGGAAAGAAAAATGGGCAACAGATCAAATTTAGTTCTTTAGCTGATGAAGAGGTTAATTGTAGAAGATGGAATAGGCACTATTCAGGATAACTGAACGCACTGCAAGAGAAACCGGTTGAAATGCACCTTTGGCATATTTGCAAGGAAAAGCACTTTCATTGGGATGAATTTAATAAACTTCATTGAAAAGCAATTGCACTCCACTGACATGAGAGTCAGCTTGGGTGTCTTATAAGCACTCCAGAGCCTAAAGTATTTTTGCGGGAATACTCACAGTAGTAAACTGTGAATGCTATTTTATAAATGTAGATATGTAATCTGTTATTTTGAAGTGAAGTACTATGAAATATGTAGCATAAGTTGGTACTACTGTTGAATGGGTCGATAATAAAACAAGCAGCTGTGCAAAGGACAAGCTAACTTTGAATTGCAGGGAAACAAATGGATATTGTGTAGGTAGAAAGATCATAATCCAATTCATAGATCAGTTACCTTCTATCAAAATAATTGGCCAAGTGATATGGAGCTCTGTTTCTTATGTGGCCATGTTCATCTGAAATCATTTAAATTCTGCAAAAATTAAAGAGCAACCTAAATTTCTCAACAGATTTCTACAAATCTTGCAAGTTCTGAAGATTCTACTGAAGTCATTTCAACTGTCTGTGGACTAAATTGCTTAAATCTCTGTATTATGCCATGATTGAACAATAGATCAAACTCAAAACCTGTGCAGTTTTTTCTTGATTCATATGCAAAAATAATTATAGCTAGGTACAGATATTCTGAATATTTTTTCAATTACAGTGTCCTTCTGTACATAGATATGTAAACAAAAATATCCAGGATTCTGTTCTTTTCCTATCTAACTGGATATTTGACTGCCATTCTAGAAATGGTTTGTAGATCCATGTATTTATTTAAATAAATCAGTGATATAGATTTGTAATGACTAGCTTGCTACTTTTAGGATGCTAGCCATTGCTCTCTAATTTAAAAGTATTTGCTGAAATAGGCACAAATTTTTGAAAATGTAGCGCATAGAGTACCAATCAGAGACCCCATCTGTAGATCTAATCAATTCCCCCCCCTTTTTAAATCATATTATTTATTCTTAATTTTAAAAAGAAGTATGTGCATATTTTCCTTCTTAAAACAAATTACTAAAATTATTAATTCAACAAACATGAAAACACTAAGATATTTCTATTCAATATATTATTTTGGATGTATGATTTTGAGAAATACTGGATTATGGCTTTCTTTGTAATGAGTGATGCTCTGGGGGGCAGGAATAGTGGTTTCTTTATGAATTTCTAAACTTCCCATTTATGATTTCCAAAACTTGCAATTTTGTATTGCTTGGAAACTGAAATGTAGCAATTTCCCTATGTTCTGGGTATCCTCGTTTAACATGCCGATAAAAAGAACATAATCTTGCGAACCTCTTCTGGGAAAGGCTGGTGAAACTATATTTTGAGTTTTGCATCTTCATTTCATGTTACACAATGCATTCAAAGTTAGCTGACCTTTTGAAGCAAACATGAAAAACAAAAGCCTACTGTTTGTTAATTTGAAAATGTGAATAGTATTTTTATAGCTTGTTAAAGATATGGCTAGTTGCATTATGTAAATAAGGTTAATGTAGCTTTTATTTCCCTTTGTGGGCATCATTATTTGGAACATGATTGTCTAAGGTTGATTTGTATATAAGTGAATGGTCTGTGATTGCCCTCCTCGCTGCCTTCTTCCCATTTCTCCCATTTTGGTTTATCTCTTTCCAGATCCTGACTGCATTTTGACATTCTGTGTGATTCTGTGTTAGCACTATTGTGGTTTGTTCAACTTCCTGCACTTGCTTACACAGTAGGATATTGTGTGTGGTGTACTGTTATTTTAACTTTTAGTTTTTCTCATCTTTCAGCTTTGAAGGAACATGCACTGTTGAAAATACACAACTGATTTTTGTTAATATTACTAGGCTAAATATTTTAGTATGATTTCCCTTTCATACTGGGTTTTTTGTTGTTTGGGAAGCTGGGGGAGAAACCAGTGTCTTCTTTTTCTTAGTGTGATTTCTTCCCATTCAACTTCTCTATCAAGGTCCTTTAGGGTAGAGCTTTTCCTGTTTGTTAAGGCAAATGTGGACTTCAGCCTGCTTTCGCTTCATCTTACACTGATCATCCCAGCTGAACAATTTGAAAACTGTTCTGCTTTTTTGTTACATGAATCTGTCAGAAATATATTTTTAATTTAATATAAATGAACTTCAATAAAATAGCAAACAAAAGGTTTGCTGTGTCAAGGTTTCTGTTTGTTACTAGTAGTACTGGTTGCTTTCTTAACAATGCTGTCCCAAACCAAAATAGCAGAAGGTGGTGCTGATTGCCATCTTAGGCCATCTCGGAATTGGCATCACAGCAAAGACATGGAGGTGGAGCAATCTAGACCCTGGGCTGATGGGTATTGCTTGAAGTCAAGGCCACTCTGAAATACGAGATTCGGATATAAGAGCAAGCAGACTGTTGTGATTCAGAGGTGAAAGACTTAACTGTGAACATTTAAAGAATTATAGAAAATGAATATGTTAGAACAGCAGTCCACAACCTTTCCGGCTTTGCAGACTGGCAGCAGAGGTGGCAGTGGGGTTGGGGTGGGGAAAGGTGGGGAGACGGGATGGTTCTGTGCAAAGAATGGGTGAGCACATTCACAAAAATGGAGCTCCACACACAAGCACACATTTGCCATCGGTCACGCAAGTGGAGCTGCAGGTACTCAGCCACTATTTGTGCAGCCTGGTTCTGAATCAGCCACAGACTGGTACTGGGTTGGGCATGGGAATTGGGGACCTCTGTGTTAGAAAGCACTAATTAATATTAGCCTGGTCAACAATAAAAGACCAACTACAATCCACATATGTATGATTGATTGCATAGAAATATTCCCATTATAAAAAGCATTATAATAGACTGAATCATGTCTAATTTGATAAGTGATCTACTATATTTGCTAGATTACCAGGTCAATGAGCTCTGACATTTTTAGAAGGGTTACTATAACTAGCAGCTACAGGCAGATTTCTATTCATGTTTCTTTGCATCATCTTATAGAACTATCCCTTTCAATTAAATATGTTTTATTGACAAATAAGGCACTTTAAATTAAAGTATTGAAATAATTATTTGGGGCTAGAAAATATAGCTCATTTGAATAATTTTAGCTAGGGAAAATTAATCAATTTAAAATAACAAAGAGTAGATTGGGAGCCATCTATAGGGTTATTATAAGATTGGCAGCTATATGTTAAATAAAATAAACACACACATACACTCAGAGTGACTGAAATAAAAATGTGGGGAAGCTCCTGGAAAACCTGAAGCCAGAAGAGAGATGGGGAGGTAGATTGGTGGGTTTATGCAAAAGGACAATACAATGGATTCAAGTTAGATGATTCATCTGTTCCTTTGTCTTTCCATGGATGGGATCATACAACTATAGCTGCCTTTGTACTGGAGACCTTCAGAAACTTCCCTTCAAATGAATTCTAATGGTCTTTATTTCCTCAGCCAAGAAGCAGGAACTGCAAACAACAATGGATATAATTAAGAAAAACTAGAAATCCTTAACTCAAATCTAGGGGGTCTTATTTTAGTGGGGCTACCAAGGTTCCTATAAAAGCAGCAATCCAGGGCTCCCCCCCTCCTCTCCTAGGAAGGTAGAATTATCCTAAATAAGGGGGGTGTCCAGTTTGCTAGTTTTGGGAACTAGCAATAAAGATAACAAATCTTCACTGGCTTTACTAGGTAAAAGTCAAGGTCAATAAAATGAGGACCCAGATTGTTGGGGGCAATTTGCTGACATTGTAAACCACCCACAGACTGCTGCAAAGCACTATGGGATGGTATATAAGTGCTGTTGCTATTACTATTTAGTACACCAAAGCCAAAAGTCACCTTGAAAAGGATAGGAGAAGTAGAAAGATTCTTCTTCAAGAACGCTTGGCTTTAGCTAGAGTGATTTTTTAGCTGGGAAACACGCTCTGGACTGGATTTCATATGATTAGCAGATAAAGCTGGGCTGATCAGTCTCCTTTGAGCTATGTTTATCACACAGATGCCCTTAGCAACACAAATGCCTTTTTATTTCAGAATTTAAACACCTTTGAAAATAGTTTTAGAACTATTTTTATAGCAGTCTTCAGTATCTAAAGGGCTGCTGTAAAGAAGACAGGTTCAACCTGAAGACAGAATAAGAAGCAATGGATGGAAACCAATGAAGGAGAGAGGCCAAAACTAAGTTTTAAGGCCTTAAAAAGGCCACTCTCAAAATGTGATTTCATCTTCTGGATGAAACAGATTCACAGGCCTTGCAGCTCTCATTGGTAGTTTAAGAGGGAGGAGACTAGTTTGATGCTTAAACTTCTCTCACTTTTTGTCATGAGGGCATGATATATCTATCTCTCTCTCTCTCTCTCTCTCTCTCTCACACACACACACACACACACACACCACACCTATCCTTCATCTTGCCATACTCTAAATAAAGAAATAAATATCTATTTTTAAACAGAGAAAGAACCTACATTTAATAAAATGCAAAATACAGTGAAGTCCCTATCTTTTAACTTGTCTAGAACTTAGAAGTTAACTTAGAAGTTTTTACAAAATGTTAAACATAGAATAGAATTACAGGGTTGGAAGTGGTCTTGGAAGTCTTCTAGGCCAACCCTGTTTGGAAATCCTGTATCATAACACACATGAGGTTGTTCAATCTCTTTTTGAAAACCTCCAGTGATAAAGAGCCCACAACTTCAGAAGGCAAAATGCTACAATAATTTATTGTTCTCATTGTCAGGAAACTTCTCAATTTTAAGTTGGATCTCTCTTTAATGCCTCAGAAGTGCTTTTTCAAGAGGCAACTGGACTTTCTGGTTTTTCTTTGAAGACATTTCGCTTCTCACCAAGAAGCTTCTTCAGCTATCTTTAATGATCTTCTGCCTGTTACTTTTTATCCTCACCTCAGATACTTCAGAGAATAAGTCACCCCTCTCTTGTCTATAACAGTACTGGAGACAGTTATCATATCACTTTTAATTCTTCTCTTTGATAGACCATGATTTAGCCTCCAGACCCCTAATCTTTGTTGTTCTTTTCTGCACTCTTTCTAGGACTTCAGCATCTTTTTTGTATAACAACAACCAGAACCGATGCAGCATTCTAAAAGAACTAGTGCAGTATAGAACAGTGCTACTGTATTTCCCCCAAAATAAGACCTAACTGGAAAATAAGCCATAATGCGTCTTTTGGAGCAAAATTAATGTTAGACCTGTTTCAGTGAAACACAATATTACTTCTTGTGATCTTGATGCTATCCCTCTGTTGATACATCCTAGGATTGTAATGGCTTTTTTAGCAGCTGTACCACACTACTAGGTCATATTTAAGTGATCTGTCCATTAAGGCACTCGATCCTCTCACTATAAAATGCACACAATAAATCCATTACTAAAGGCCATTTTCAGATCCAGATTCATTGAATTTTTATGATTGCACCAACAAGGGGACCATTCCCTTCTGACATGCAATTCTTACACCTGACTCTCTTTCCAATGTTTTTTCTTGGATTTCTGCTCACAGTATTTTGATGACAAATGGGGAATGATGCAGATAGGAAAACCAACTGACTGACTTCAGTGAAGTGGGCACAGGTTGCATCTCTTTGTTTCTGGGGAAAGATGTTTCCAAGGGTTTTAACATTTGGATTTATCTCAAATATTTCCATAAAAGGTGCATTTGCTTGATGTATCTTTTCACTCATTTTACCACTTCAAGCAGCCTGTTTACTTTTTCCTGCCTGCTGCTGAGCTGCTGGTTCCAGACTGTTGCCTCCCTGCAAAGCCTTCCATGGCAGGAGTCCTGATTACGCTGCTTCTGAACATTCAGTCCATTTGTAATTTCTCTTTGCCATCTGGCTTTCCTCTACACCACAATTAACCACAGGAAATATGAAGCCTATGAAGTAAATGGGAATCTAGCTAACTGTTCCCTAGAGCAATTGCTGTGAAATGACTTGTTTTCAGTTGTCCATCCTGGAGAGGCCATGCAGGATACAACATAGAAGATAAATCCACTGCTCAAATGTATGCTTGTGCGTACATGTGTATTCCAAACCTGTATATTAAAATTCATCATCGAGAGAAGCTCATTTCTTTTTATTAACATATTTTATATTTTTAAAAATAAATTAGTACTTAAAGAAGCCTAGATCCCAAATAATTTTCATCAAATGTGTTACACTATATCCCCAAAGCCTGCAACCAATCATTTCCTCTTCAATTTTCAATCCATTTGAGGGGAGAAAAGCAATTATCCTTAGCTTCATACCATTTGCAGGGAAAACTTAAGATTATTTCAATGGAGGATTGACCAAAATGACCATTAAATTTCCCTGGCTTGGTGCAGAATGGAGGGATTGACCAAAATGACCAAAATGTCTCTTGGTTGGGTTCTCTGGGGGAAAGGAAGCAGGTGAAAGTGGTTCTATAGGCAGAAGTGGGCCTTCTGCATACCAGGAGAATTGGCACTGAAAACAATGATGCTGAGAAAACCATGCTGTAGAGCAAAGGTTTTCAAACTTGGCAAGTTTAAGACTTGTGGACTTTGTTAAATTTGAATGAAGAGTCAGACGCGGAGTGCTTCAGTGAAGAGTTTATTAGTGACTACAGCTCATAACAGACCCGATTTGGCTGGACTGTGCTGCTACTTATAGTCAGCAGCCGCAGTTGCCAGCCAATCAGAGTGCAGGGTTTTCCCGCACTTTTTAAACCAATCATTTCTGACATTTTACAAGAACAGTTCAAACTTAACCAATGACATTCAAACCTGCATACATAACAGACTTCAACTCCCAGAATTCCTGAGCTAACAAGACTGGAGGAGGAATTCTGGGAGTTGAAGTCCATAAGTCTTAAAGCTGTCAAGTTTGAAGACCCCTGCTGTAGAGAGTAAGAAACATGACCTTATCTGAAAGGGGGAAAACATTCAAGTAAATCA
>CM019148.1:183628927-183800603 GCA_009733165.1 Naja naja
ATTAACACATCATCAAAGTAAGGCACTACCCTGGCAGTCCTTGGAGCATCCTTTCCATAAGGCTTTGGAAAATGCCTGGTGCCGCTTACTCCAAACTGTAACCTTTACATTTGAAGGCACCTCTATGAGTCACAATGGTTTGGGCCTCTGCAGTGGCATCATCAACTGTTAGTTGTTGATATGCCTGGGCCAGATCCAATTTGGCAAAGACTGTACCCCTGCCAAATGAATGTAATAAATGATGCACCACTGGAACTGGATATGCCTCTGTTGAAGTGCATGGTTCAATGTCCCCTTATAGTCCCCACAGATTCTCACTGACCCATCAGTCTTGACTGGTGTGACTATGGGTGTCTCCCATCTGGAGTGGTCAGTGGCTCTAAAACTCCTTGAGCTATTAGTTTATCTAATTGTGCATCAATTTTTCCTTTAAGGCAAATGGGACCCTTCTGGGCTTTTAAGCGAATTGGGGGCACCTTGGGATCTAGGTTGAAAGTGATAGGGGTCCCCATATACTTGCCCAATCTGTCGCTGAAGACCTCTGGAAACTCAGACTTCAGGGCCTCCTCCCATTCAGTGTTGCTCACGTGATTGATGCCAGTCACCTCGATGCCTAGTGGATTGAACCACGCAAGTCCCAGCAAGCTTGGGCGGTCCTTGTCCACGATGGTCAGGGGCAAACTTGGTGTGGCCTTTGAACTTCACGATGAATTCTCTTGTTCCAACTACTGGAATCTTGTTCCCTTGGTAGTCTTTAAGAGTCAGTGCTTGTTTCTTCTGAATGTTGGGAAGTAGCCTGTGAATGGTGTCCCATGACACCATAGATAAATAGGAGCCTGAGTCCACTTCCATTTGGCAAGGCCTTCCTTCAATTAGTACCTTCACATGTACTTTTCTGCTTCTTAAGGGTGAAGAATGACCAATGGTGACTGTTTGATGAGTTTCATTCTTCCCATTTGCTTCTGTGTTGCCCCATTTTCTCACTGAAGTTGTTGGCTTGAAATCTTTGTCAGGAAACTTCTTTCTGCTTGGTGGAGTTCTGGATGATTTGCAGACTCTTGCTAGGTGACCTCTTTTTTCAAACGGAGGCAGATGGTATCAAGAAACTTGCATTCATCTGGGGTGCCCCCACCTCTGCAATAAAAGTCTTGCCTCTTTCTTCCAAGGTCTTTTCTTTTCTTCTCCATTCTGAGTCTATAAATTCCTTCCTCCACCTCACTACAGTCTGAATCAGAATCTATTTGCTCGCAATGGGTTGTTGTGGATTTTTCCACATCAGGATGGCTTGAGCCTTGTTAATTTTCTTCATGGCTGCTGCTGAGGACTTGGTAGCTTCCGCTGAAGAAGCTTCTTCTATGGCCTCCTTAAGCGTGATCTTAGGTTTCATTAATAATTTGCTCTGCAAAACCTTGTCTTTTAGGCCTAGAACAAATCGATCACTCATGGCCTCTTCTAAGTTGATAAATTCACATGCACCCCAATGTCCCTTAAACTTGCCAGAGTCATTAACGCTGCTTTCCCTTTATCCCGACGGTAGAATTCGTGTTCTTAATGAGGCACGATACTTGTGGTGTGTAATGGGCTCTTAATAACTTTTCTAAATTGGGCCAGTCCATTACCTTCATGTCTGCAGCTCCCGCCAATGCCTTCGCCATCTTGAAAACGGCCGGACAGCAGTGGAAAGACCCTCTTCCGCTTGTCGGAAATGTCGGCGAGATCGTTTCTCCAAATACATTTGGAAACAATCTGCATACGAGTCCCAGTCTTCTGCCGTTGGATCAAACGGGGCTGGTGGGGTGTTCAGCACAGCCATCTCTCTCGGCTTCTTCTCCGTTGTCTTCTCTTGGAAGGATCCCACCTTCGTCGCCAGTGTTAGATTTGCATGAAGAGTCAGATGCGGAGTGCTTCAGTGAAGATTTTATTAGTGACTACAGCTCATAACAGACCCGATTTGGCTGGACTGCGCTGCTACTTATAGCCAGCAGCCGCAGTTGCCAGCCAATCAGAGTGCAGGGTTTTCCGCTTTTAAACCAATCATTTCTGACATTTTACAAGAACAGTTCAAACTTAACCAATGACATTCAAACCTGCATACATAAAAGACTTCAACTCCCAGAATTCCTGAGCTAACAAGACTGGAGCAGGAATTCTGGGAGTTGAAGTCCATAAGTCTTAAAGCTGTCAAGTTTGAAGACCCCTGCTGTAGAGAGTAAGAAACATGACCTTATCTGAAAGGGGGGAAAACATTCAAGTAAATCATGTGTGGAATATGCAGAAGAGCCTCAGACAGGTGCCTCATCTAATTCACCTGGGTGTAATAATAGAAGGAATAACAGAGCAATTAGACTTGCAACATTTATCAAAATTCTAGACAACCTTGAGAAAAGTAGTTTAGCCTATGAGTGGTGTTGGTTCTTGGTTTGGTCTGCCTGGTAAATAGAAATATTTACAGTGTGACCCTCAACTTTAAGGATGAATGAAAACTCATCTTGTATTATCAATTTATTTACCCTTTACAGTATACTTTGCAAATCTCAGGAGATTTATTCAAAGTATATTCCAGCAGTTTCCAAAGATTCCACATATATCATTAGGCTAGAACAGGGGTGGGATTCAAATTTCTTAACAACCGGTTCTGTGGATATGGCCTAATTTGTGGGAGTGGCTTACTGGTCATGTGACTGGCTGGGCGTGGCTTGCTGGTCACATGACTGGCTGAGCATGGCTTGGTGGTCACATGACTGGGTGGGTCAAAAGATAGAAATTCACTTTAACAATGCTCTTGGTGCAGGGTTGGACTAGATGACCTCTGAGGTCTCTTCCAGCCCTGGATTTCTGTGCTGTTTCAAAGCAACCTCTAAAGCTGTGTCTAGTGCCAGAGTTTGTGGTACTTCCTTCCTCTCCTTTTTCTTTCCCTCCCTCCCTCCCTCCTCCTCCTCCTCCCTCCCTCTATCCATCCATCTGTCCTTCCATCCACCCATCCATCCATATCTCATTCACATTCCTTTCCCTTCCCTCTTTCTCCTTCCTCCTTTCTTTTTCTCCCATCCCTCCCTCTTTCTTTTCTTCCTTTTAAGAGAGAGAGAGAGAGAAAGAAAGAAAGAAAGAAAGAAAGAAAGAAAGAAAGAAAGAAAGAAAGAAAGAAAGAAAGAAAGAAAGAAAGCATCTCTATGGTATTCATGGTATATTTTCAGCTGGAACCTCTTTCTACTTAAACCAGGGGTCCCCAAACTTGGCAACTTTAAGACTTGTGGACTTCAACTCCCAGAATTCTCCAGTCAGCTATGCTGGCTGGAGAATTCTGGGAGTTGAAGTCCAAGTGTCTTAAAGTTGCCAAGTTTAAAGACCTCTGACTTAAACCTTAGTACAACACACAGTTATTTAAAGCCATTAAATATCTTGGATTAATCTTGAAACTGTTTGCATACTTGTATTTATACAGAAAGAATTTTATTTTAACACATATGGTTTCAATTCTAAAGCTACTTTTTATGAAAACCAAGTCAAGGAAAGGAGATTGGAAACAAAGCAAAGGTTAACCTTCTCATTCTTTCTAACCCTTTCTAAATGGCAAGTAGAAGTGAGCCTTTCTTGCCATTTTATTACCAAGAATTTACCACCATCTTCAAATTAAAGAGTTGCCTTCCAATAACAAAAAACACAAGTTTGCAAACAGCACATAATTTTGTATGTTAAACAAAACATAAAGTGGAAGAGGGAAAATATTTGTGAGAAATATTTACTAAGTTTTTGCTTGTCAAACTTAAAAGGCCATTGGACACTCCATAAAGGTTGTGACAGCAATAGAAGTAATGAAGCAGCAGCTAGGCAAACTGCTGAATAGTCTGAATTATGCTTTGGAAATTGTGTAATGTATGCTCTGAAATTGAGCAAATGAATGAGACCTAAAGGTAAGCTGTTCTCTACAAAATCCATTCTGAACTTACCACGCTAAGCCTGGCATGAAAAAGCAGAGCAACTAACTAGTTTTGAAGAGGAGGATATGGAAGAAAGAAAGAAGATTGGCTCCAACAGTTTTAGGAGACTGCATAGTTTTGATTACCCAGAACATTCCCAAGGCAGGAATCAATACTATATTAGCTCCAAATGTTCTTTTGCTAAACACTGAATCCAGGCATACTGGATGGCTGGATGCTCCCAGGAGGCTGCAGGAAGGCCTCCTAGGCCCAAAAGGGCCTAGAAAGCCTCCTGGAGCCTCTTGGGAGCAAAAAAGGGTGGGGTGGCGCCCCCCCAGCCTAGCAAGCCTCCTGGAGCCTCTTGGGCAAAAATGGGGTGGGGGTTTTTGGCATAGCAAGCCTCCCTGGAGCCTCTTGGGAGCAAAAACAGGGTGGGGTGGTGGTGCCGGCCCCCCCACACCCCGTTTTTAGCCTAGCAAGCCTCCCTGGAGCCTTTTGGGAGCAAAAACGGGGTGGGGGTGGCGCTGGACCCCCCCAAACTCCCCATTTTTGCTCCCAAGAGGCTTCTCTACCTGGTAGCCAGACAAGCCTCATGGGGACTTCTGGGAGGGGCTGGGCAGGGTTTCTAATGGGAGCCATTAGAAACAGCTGCTGGGCAAACAGAGAGAAGCAGGATTCAACCTATACAAGTCTCTCCATGTGTTCCTAGGCAGAAGGCAAGTGGTAAGGGAAAGGCGACCAGCTGCGGCAGCAAAAGGCAAGTTGGTGGGGAAGGCAACCAGGGCTTCAGAGCTTCACTCAGCCAGGAAGATCAGTAATGGCAGGGCGAGAGCGGAAGGCAGGCAGCAATGGCTGGCCTGGCGGGCAAAAGCAGGCTGCAGGCATGTTGCACATGCGCACAATGTTGCACATGTGCAATAGGGACTGAGTAGGCAGGGAGCAGAGAAGTGGGATGAGAGGGGCGGGGCCAGCCAGAGGGCCATTTTACCAGTTCTCCGAACTACCAGGAGCCTAACATCCGGTTCTATAGAACCAGACAGAACCAGTAGAATCCCACCCCTGGACTAGAATAGGATTAGGCAAATTGAAGGATCTCCGCATCCTAGATGTCATATGCTAGATATTGGCACCATGAAGACAACATACCTCCCACAATGCATTGTCCGCACATTATAAAACAACAATATACTGTGTGGTATATTGCAGACAAGGTTAGTTAGATTTGCTGAGGAAATTATGGATTATTTTCTAGAGAAAGAGTCCATTGCTGATTGGTTAGTTCCATTGATACTGCCCTGATCATCTTGCTTTTTCGGCTTGCTCTTCAGTCTTGGGGTTTATTTCTTTGCTCTGCTTCTCTCAAGGAGCTTTTCCTGCTCAGGAACTTCTCATTTTCACTGGTGTTCTACAGGGCAGAAACTCTTTTCTCAAGCCCCTTTACTTTATCCTCTATTAAGGACTCAAGCTTTCATTTCCAACCAGCTATGGTGTGGATTCTCTTCAGATAGGGGGACCAATGTTGCAGATCGTTTAAAAAATTCCCTTCACCCTTTGTTGCATCTCTATCTATCTCCAAACTCCCATGAAGAACTACCAGTATTTTTCTCCTGATTGTCAATGAGAAGTTTAAAATGCTTTATCCCTCCCACCAGAGGGCAGGAGACATTATAATGATTGGAAAATATAGGAAGTCATATTTTGATTTTATGTTAGAAAGGTTTCCTAACAAAAAGGTATGAACTCTTCTTCATTGAATATATTTAAACAGAAACAAGAGATCCACGTATCTGGGATGCTTTAATTTGGATTTCTGCTCTAAGCAGGTTGGAATTGGCTTCTTCCAATTCTGTAATTCTATAAATCTATTATTCTTTGAATCTATGAAATATGTGCATTGATTTACAATATTGAAATCTGAAGGTTCAAATATTGACCACACTACCACTAAACAGACAATTCTGTCCAGGTATGTCTTATGACTTGTCACAAATTATTTTTTGAAATTGCTTTCTTTTGTAGTCTGGAAACACAAATCAACTCAATTCAAATTACTGGGATTGGTCATCTTGTTTGTTGTGGTCTCTGTTCTCTGTACCTGGCAATAAAACATGTAGAGGAAAGCAAAGGGTCATTTTGCAAATTTCCAATCACTTGGATTGACTTTTGTGGTCAACTTGGTCCAACTTGAAGCAGTGGTCCAAACTGGAGCAAAGCCTTAATAATGAGGTGCAGTAAGTATAACTGGAGATCAGTGTAAGTGGATGGTTTTATCTCATCCCTGATTCAGAACTCTTCTCAAAATTCTGGTCCTGATTTGTTATTTTAGACATGTGTCTAAAGTGGAGGTGCTATATAACCTCACATAGAGGAAGGGGACAGCATTGCATCTGTTTGCATAAAAGCTCTGTTTTAATGAAGGAACAAGCAGTGTCCATACCAGCACCCACTTCTAAGAACAGAGGTTGAGGGATTTTACAATAAAATTTTTGAACAATATTTTGGGTGCAGTGAAACAAAAAAGGAAAGAAGTATACTACAATATAGTTTACAAACATGATTGTTGGTGTTGGCAACAAGACTGCCTTTTTAGTGTCATTCATTATAATTAAGTAAATGGATTGTAAAGAAGTTGAGGAATATCAGCATAAAAGCTGAAAGGATTGCTTGCTTCAATTCACAGTATTTTATTTGCTTGAATTTTAGCTCTTTGGTTTAATCATCAACATAATTGAAAGTTAAACTACATATTCTATACTTCAACATTTGGAGACTTCTGTTTAACATCAAGAAGAAAAAGAGTTTTGTGACATTAATTGGAAAATATGATGTGAATAATAGACAAAATATGGTTTATAAATGGTACATTAAAAAAAGAAAAACCATACAAAGTTTAATTCAAATCACAGAATCTTTTTTTTAACAAAAGTTTTATTTTTCCAAAAGAACAAACGTAACAAACAAACATACAACACATAGATCCATATCAATTTCAAGTATGTCGGTCGGTCAAAAATCACAGTGCCTTCCCCTCATTATTCATACTCAGTATTACAAAAAAGGAAAAACTATAATCATTATTATTAATCCTCTATCATATTATAATCTCTATATTGTCACAGAATCTGAAGGGACATAATTCATCTAGAAAGCCAGTGCTTCATGTCTTTGTTTGCAGAAGATGCTTAGCATACTCAAGGAAGCTGGAAAAGGCCACAACCCACAATCATAATATAAAGCAGCTTTATGAATCTCAGGAGACTGTATAAAAACTACAAGTGGCACATAAATAAAGTGCATTGAAAGACATTCTATCTTATGGTTCAGGATTTATTCTGTTAGGTAAAATCCGGATGATCATTGACTTCTCAGTTTTTGTGAAGCAAGCAGCAACTTCATTTAATTTTAACCCTGAAAAATAATAAAAGTAGCATTTGAGATTAGGAAATCCCTAGCCCTTTCTAATGGGAACAGTGTGGTTTGCTCTGCATGCTATAAGATTCTGAGGACATCAAAAAAGCTGACACTCTCTGGTTTATGCATATAAGACATTAACTCTGGTTGTTCTAATTCCACAATATCATGCATGTTAGACCAGCTTAAGTGAATACACAACTGTACACTGGCTACCTAGTCTTATACATTTTAGGCTCTTCAATATCTTCATAAACAATTTAGATCAGGGAATAGAAGGGTAACTCATCAAATTTGCAGACTACACTAAGATGGCAGGATTACCCAACAATCCAGATGATAGGCTCCAGATCCAGACAGATCTCAACAGACTTGAACTCTGGGCCCAATCCAACAAAATGAAATTCAATGTAAAGAAAAGTAAGGTTTTACACATAGGCAAAAAAAGCCAAATACAGATTAGTTGAAACCTGGCTCAATAGCAGTAACTGTGAGAGCAATCTTGGAGTCCTAGTAGGCAATCACTTAAATATAAGCTAGCAGTGTGCAGCAGCAGCCAAAACAACTAATATAATTTCAGATTCTACTAACAAAGGAATAGAATCAAGATCACATTAAGTGTTAGTACCACTTTATGAGACCTTGGTAAGACCACACTTGGAATACTGCATCTATTTTTGGTCACTATAATATAAAAAAAGATATTGAAACTCCAGAAATAATGCAGAAAAGAACAACAAAGATAATTAAGGGGCTGGAGACTTAAACATATGAAGAACAATTGCAGGAATTGGATATGTATAGTGTAGTGAAAAGCAGGACTAGAAGTATTTCAATATTTGAGGGGCTTCCACAAAGAAGAGAGGGTCAACCTGTTTTCCAAAGTACCAGAAGGAAAGACAAGAAGCAATGGTGGGAAACTGGCCAAGGAGAGATACAACCTAAAAAAAAATAAGAATTCTAAATAAACCAATGGAACAGCTTGCCTTCAGAAATTGTGGGTGCTCTATCACCAGGGGTGGGATTCTACCAGTTTGCACCTATTCACTAGAACCGGTTGTTAATATTCTAAGCAGTTTGGAGAACCAGTTGTTAGAAGAAATTACTGGCCTAATCCTGTAAGGAAGGCAGGAAGGAAACATTCTGGTGTTACTTACAGAAACTGCTTCTCCGTTAACCATTCTTGGCAGGACTAGACTCCCTGTCTCAGGAACGTCTCTGGAGTTTTTTCCCCCTCCTTTGCTGGTACTTTGCTTGTGTGGAGTGACCATTCAAAGTTACAATGGCACTGAAAAAAGTGACTTATGACCCTTTTTCACACTTATGACTGTTGCAGCATCCCCACAGTCATGAGAGGCCAGGCAAGGAGATGCGAGCCTCGATGTGAGTGATATTGAGTTGGCCACACCCAGCCAATAACATGACCACCAAGCCATGTCCACCCAGTCACATGACCACCAAGCCGTGCCCACCACCTAAGCCACGCCCACAGAACCGGTTGTTAAAAATTTGAATCCCACCCCTGTCTATCACTGGAGGGTTTTAAAAAGAGACTGGACAGCCATTTGGCTGAGATGGTATAGGGTCTCCTGCTTGAGGTTGGACAAGAAGACCTCCAAGGTCCCTTCCAGCTCCATTATTTTGTTATTCATATCAATGAGGCATAAGCTGTTAACCTCTGTATGAAAACTCCAGGGTTGTTTCCTTGGAGCTCAGTTCCTGTGGAACAAACATTTAGGAGACCTTTTCTTTTGCTGCATTCTGCAAGAGGATTGCTACAGCAATCATTTTGGTGGGTTTTTTTTTAATGTTGAGGTATTGGCCTGAATAAATGCTTCCTCTGAATTATGTCAAAATAATCTGCAAAGAGCATTCTTAAGAGTCACTGACATTTATAAAGATTTTTTTAAATTTTGCTTTATGATTGCAATATTTTCATAAGCCTTACCGATGAAGTTCAAAGAGGAAATTCTAATGTTAAATGCACAAATGCTAATCTAAACACTTTGGCGATCCACATCTCTTAGCATATTAATTTCCAGCTCCAGTGGTTATGACTGTGTCTAGGGAAACATAAATTGTCCACTTTGTGTTTCAGTAGGACATTGTAGGGCAATTGTCTATGCTGTTCTAAACAGTACATTAAGAAGAGAATAAAATAGATAATTTAGAACATATTCAGATGACGCTAACACCTACATCTCTTTTCATCTTTCAAACTCTTTTCTGTAAGAACTTACATATTACATTTGAAATATCAAAAGTGAGCATCTTGATACTCCATATTCCCTAGCAGTGCACCTGAGAATCTGAAAAAAATAAGTTTAGCATCTTCTTAGAGCTCTGCCATGCTTTTTATCGGACCCTCTTCAATGGTAGGGAGGATGAATGTAGGGGAGTAGACATCATAAGAAGAAAAGTGTTATGTATGTAAGTTTGAATGTCATTGGTTTATTTTGAACTGTTCTTGTAAAATGTCAAATAGGATTGGTTTGAAAAGTGCGGGAAAATCCTGCACTCTGATTGGCTGGCAACTGCGGCTGCTGGCTATAAGTAGCAGCCATAGCCCAGCCAAGACGGGTCCATTCGAGCTGTAGTCACTAATAAACTCTTCACTGAAGCTCTTCGCGTCTGACTCTTCATGCAAACTTAACACTGGTGACGAAGGTGGGATCCCCCTGAAGAGAAGACGATGCGGAAGACAAGCAGAAGAGCGAGATGGCTGCGCTGAACACCCCCCCAGCCCCGTTCGATCCGGCAGCAGAAGACTGGGAATCGTATGCGGATCGCTTCCAAATGTATTTGGAAGGAAACGACCTCGCCAACATCTCTGAGAAGCGGAAGAGGGCGTTCTTTCTTACGCACTGCGGTCCGGCAGTCTTCAAGATGGCGAAGGCATCGGCGGGAGCTGCAGACGTGAAGGTAATGGAATGTAGCCTTATGCAGTCCACTAATGTTTTTAAAAAGTCCATAAATTTACTATTGCTATTCCACTAGCCTTTGAACAACTGATTTCTTTGTGATCTGCAAGGGTTTGTTATTTATCAGTGTGATTCTTTCCCTTCCACAATATGTGCAAGTCTGGTGTAGAGTTTGTCACTATAGGAAAAGAGACAGATAAATTAATAGACATCACTTTGTTTGAAGGCACAAGTAGGATGTAATTGCAAAACTAATTAGTAATGATCATTAGCCAGTAAATGATAGTTTATTATTTGTAAACAAGTACCACAATAAACTTTATAATTGTTTCCCTAGCTAGCTTCAGAAATTTACTGACCTCATTTAACTCAATGTTGTAGGCCATTTTTACTACTTCCACCACTTACTTCTTTGTTTAAAGGAGAACAACATACTAAACTGGAGTTAATACATTCCCTATCATAGGCATTCCTTTATAAGGTTCAGGAATACCAAAGGAATGAAATGTGCTGAAATGTCATGATGCAACCTCACTCTTTCATATTGGCATACTGCATACTAAGGGGTAGCATTTGCATCATGTCATCTGAGCATATGTTATAGCACCTGGTCCCTTTTGCAGATGCCCACAATCTCTGTAGACTGGCACCTCCATTAATCAAGATTTGTGGGCAGAAAGTATATGCATCAAGGCACAGTGGCCTTCTGAATACTTATGTCCATTAACCATATAAACAGAGATTGATGAGAGTTGGAATCCAAAAATATCTGAAAGTCTATTGCAGTAAATACTCATAATGCATGATTTTCTTGGAAGAATTATATTGAACACAACTAAGTGGGTCATTAGGATCCATGGTACCTAAAAAATGAGTTAGCTGACCTCTTGATTAAACACCAGAGAGACACCTAAATGCACAACATTTCAATAACTCTGAATAGTTATGTTCTAAGAGCATTGAAACATGATTTTAAAAATTATTTTATTTAGCTGGGCCCCAAGAAAAAGATCTGGAAAGACCAACAGAAAAAACAAGGCTGGCAGTATAAAGCACAACTCCCAAACAGGGATTGACTACAATGGGCAAGCTATGCTGTTTGGCCAATGGGAAAGAGGTTAGACAGGTTAAAAAGACTTGCCCATAATAGCCTGCCAAAAGAGAGTGTGGCCCAACTCATGGGATTTGTATCCCACTAGGGTGACTGGCTGGTTTAGTGGTTGATGGGATAAAGAGTGTCATGGGACTTAAGCCACAGACACAAAGCCTCTTCCATAAAACACATTAAAATGTCACTTACATGCTTACATGAATGTATACTAGCTAAGCAGTGAACCGCCTTGTTTCTGAATGTTTTAGAGAAGTGATTCCATTTATTTCCAAGCCGGCATCACCCAACCTGTCAGCTGTTCCAGGCCATTAAGGCAGGTATTCAATAAGTCCTGAACCAGCTGGATCTGTTTCCTTGGCAGAGCAATTCATGAGCTAAAATAATTCTCTTTATTCTTATTCTCTCTTGCTTGGTGCTCTTTGGTGGATGTTGCTGATTGGAAACATCAGTGAAAATTTGGATTTACTAAAGCCATGAAAGAGGCGGCAATGAATATGTGAGTCTCTCAGATTACCATCAAGGTGTGTGGAAGTTTGCAACTTGTGATGTAAGAGAAGTATTTGTGAATGATACTAAGCTGGCAGGAATAGCTAACACCCTAGATTGGGGTGTCAAACTCAAGGCCCATGGGCTGGATCTGGCTCACAGGGTGCTTAAATCTGGAAATACCAAAGGACCAGCCCACAGTGCCTCTACCGGCCAAAAAGGGCTATGCAGAAGCCTCGTGAGGCCCCTGTGCAGCCCGTTTTTGGCCTCACCAGCCTCATGCAGCACTCTGCCAGCCAAAAATGGGCCACATGGAGGCCTCGTGCCCCCCCATGCTCTGTTTCGGCCAGCAAAGTGCTGTAGGAGGTCTGTCTGTCTTTCCAGGTAGTCCAGGGGCATGGGGGGGCTGTGCACAATCCAGTCATGCCCCATTTTGGCCAGCAGGGTGCTGCAGGAGATGTCCGTCCCATCTCCCTCCCCACATTCCCTGCCCTCCCCACAGCCAGCCCTGGAGAAGTACAATGCTGAATTTTTTTGACAGAACAATCAACTAATGGAACAGCTTGTCTTCGGAAGTTGTGGGAACTTCATCACTGGAGGCTTTCAAAAGGAGATTGGACTGCCATTTGTCAGAAATTGTGTAGGGTCTCCTGCTTGAGTAGGGGGTTGGACTAGATGACCTATAAGATCCCTCCCAACTTTGTTAATCTGTTAAAGTAAATGGTAAAAACATGAATTTAATAAAGGCAAAGCAAAAGAGGGAGGGAGACATGTACCTTGTAGGATTGTTAAACTAACACAAAGGGGAAATACACTTAATGAAGGTAACCAAATTTGGCTGATGGGAACATGCAGGGAACTGGAGGCATGGCTTTCATTACTGCCAGCAACCCTGACTATCACGCTCAATGCTGAGGAATAAGGGGAACTCCAGCTTGGCAAATTAGGAAAGCAAGAAAGGATTCTGGACCATAGATTACTGCTTTCTACAAGACTTAATTGTTGTATGTAAAATTTAATTGGAAAACACAGTTCAAGGGCAATATTTCCTTTGGCATGACACATATACAGTAAATAGTTTTTCACCAATACTGAAGTTAATTTTATGTAGTATGTAATTAATTGGCTCTTACAGATCACTAATAGTGTCAAAACCTGAGAAACTCATACTGAACAATATAACATTTGGCTGCTGGCCTGGGTCTCAAAGTGCCAGCCCTGCCTTTATCATGTTTCGCCTTACGAGCAGAATGTATCAGGCTCATCAGAGTCATTTAAATGTAGTATGAAAACATAAAGGTCATTTTTCTCTTCAAGGCACATTTTCAAATGCTCCAGTCTTCCTTGGATTGCCACTGTTTTCATGAATGACCTCAGCATTTTATACCTAGTAGCTTGGAAAGGTCACTTCATAGATACCACTGTAATATTCATAGATTTCATTTGTTTGGAAAATATTTGTTACTCTCAATATTACATGTCAGCTGAGTGACGGGAGACACAAAATAATCTTTGCAGAAAATCTCTCTGCTTACTTCAATTGTTGAACTTTATCCACTTTATTATGAAGGGTATTTAAAATGGATGTAACCTCCACAGGTCTATGAAATAGTCTAGTGAAATAACTATCTTCTGCAGTGGGTAGTCCAAATGAAAAATTATAATGCTTATTTGATATCTATCCTGCATTTATTACTTTATAAGTAACTCAAGGTGGCAAATAGATCTAATATTTGTTCCTCCTCCTATTTTCCCCACAACAAACCACCCTGTAAGGTGTGTTGGGCTAAGAGTGACCAGCCCCCAGTTGGCTTTCATGCCTAAGGTGGAAGCGGAACTCACAGTCTCCTGGTTTTTAGCTTGGTGCTTTCACTAAAAACTGACTCTCTTTTCTTCAAACTGTCTGTATGTTCAGATCTATGCCTGTGGTAGAAGAAGCTACAAAGCTAGATATATTATGCAGTAGGGGATGCAATTTTTCTTAGGTGCATTATTTAAGTAAATTTAAGTAAATTCTCTGTTATTTTTCTCTATTTTTCTCTATTATTTTAGCCCAAACGTAAGATGGCCACACACACACACACACAGAGGTGTGAAATAATCCTTGCATTCAAAGTGTCTTGCCTCTGGCTAGTTTCTCAGGAATTGAACTTGTACTCTTGTACTCTCAGTCGATGAATCATAAAAAGTGCATCTAATTTATTGCTTCTGTGAATCATTCCTAGTCCTGCCTTATTTGTTCAAAGAGTGCAGCTGCTGTTGAGTCAGAAGGCTTATGTGTGTACTACTGAATGGACTCTTCTACTTGTCTCCATTCACCATCCATGGATCATTCCAAATCAGAAGGGTCTCTCAAAGGAGTTTTTCATAGCAGTGTAAAGATAGCCTCCAACCTCAGAATTAGCAACAACAGGTTGCCGCAGGTGCAGAAACAGGGACTGGGAGAAAGAATGGCAGGGATGAGTAATGACAAGTTTTATTTATTTATTTATTATTTATTTATTATTTGGACTTGTATGCCGCCCCATCTCTGAAGACTCGGGGCGGCTCACAACTAAAACAGTAACAATTATAAATAATTAAAAGAGAATTAAACCAGTCACAAGCCCAATAATAGTTAACAAAGTTAAAATTTAAAATAATTTAAGAAACACCCCCCCCCGGGAGAGGTCACAGCCCGGATTGGTCGAACAACCAGGTCTTCAAATTGTGGCAGAAGGTGCGAAGGTCAGGCGGAGCCCCAGGGGTAGTTGGTTCCAAAGGTCAGGGGCCGCAACAGAATAGGCTTGTCACCGGGGGACCACCAGCCGACATTGACTTGCCGACGGGACCTTGAGGAGTCCCACAATTTTAATAAACAATATAAGATTATTGACATGCTAGAGTCAATAATGCCAATGCATGTTGGCATTCTTGTGACCTCTCAAGATGGGCATAAAATTATATAAATTTGACTCTCCTGTGATTCCTTTTCTCTTCTGGATACAGCTTCTAGGACTGTGCAAAACTTTGATAGGTATTTCTCTTTGATGAAGATTCACGATTGTGATATGAAGTTTTCAGAACTGAAGCATCCTTGCCTGCTTCAGATCCAAATTACACACACTGCTATTCACAAGAAGCATATTCTTCAGAATGCAATGCTTCCACTTCTGAAAGCAAAGCTGCCCTTTTGCTTCATTTCTCTTCCATTTGAATTTCACATCCAGCACATCCAAAAGGCATCTGTGCATATGTGGTTTGTGTGGAGAAATATCGTCCAACTCTTGAAAGTTCAGAAGAACATGAAGAGCCACATTTAGGAGAATAGTATCATCGCCAGTGGGGGGGGAAGCCTCATCAAAGCAAAGTACAGTCACTTAGCACAAGCTACTAGCTGTCTTTTGTTCCATCAGCCTGAATGAGCACAAAAAAACACTAAATCCAACTGATGCTGCAAATGGAAGTTAACATTTTATCTGAAATAATTGCAGGACGTGATATAACACTCTTAAGTTGCAGAAGGCAGATTCCTGTTGAATTTTTAAAAAAAAATCTTTCTAATTGTAAAAGTAAGTTGACAATAGAAACAACTTCCAAAAGAAAAAAAATCACATTTTCTGAAAGTGTTCAAGCAAAGGGTGAACAATCATCTATCAGGAATGCTTTAAAGAGAATGCCTGCATTAAACAGACCATGGCCTTTTAGCTTAAGGTCTTTACATTCCATTGTGTTGGCTTCACATTAATATCTAATGTAATCTAAGAAAATCTGTTGCAAGTCAAAGGAATGATTGCAATATGATTATAGACATGAAGAAAACTTGCACTTATGTAACTGAAAATTATCAACCTGAGACACATTTCAGAAAAAAATACCTAAGTAAAGATAGATACATCTTTACATCCAACTAAGTATGTATAATACATACCCCAACATGATTCTATATGCTGTACAACATAGAATGAGAGGATAGGATATATAATAGCACTCCTTTGTGTAGTGCATATTGAAGTAACCTTAAGAGGAGTTTCCTAGAATCAAGGAAATGCCCTACGCTATCTTTATTGCCATGTTATCTTTATTTCTGAAATACTTTACTTAGCCATTTGTATAAGGATCAGGTGGTGCCCTTGGGGACTCTGAAGCACACATGTTTGAGGACAGCCTGGAAGGATAACCTGATCGGTGGAGTAACAACTCTAGAGACCCAAGTGGGCCCATTTATCAAAAGACACTCTCATTGTCAACATAAATGGAGCATTCAAATACAGCAGACTGAGTGCTTTAAATACTGACTGTATCACCTTTAAATACTGAAAGTATCACCTTTCACTTTCTCCAGGTGGAATCAACAAGTCTGTGAAGTTTCATCTGATGCCCAGAAGGCCACAACTGGGATAATTAGATAGGGAATTTTGTTCTTGTAGCAGTGAAACTATTCAGAGACAAAGTGATTCTTGTTTTGCTCTATGGTGCATCATTCTGCCTTTAGAAAAATACAATGCCTTTAGAAGCCAGGTAGTTTAAATCATTCTCCCTGCCCCTCAGTTTATCCCCAATACCCTACTGAGAGTTGAATATGTTGTGAGTTCTGCTATGCAAGCATGGTAAAGAATAAAAGTTCTTTAACAATCTTGTGATTCCTATTTCTAACTGATACCAGCTCTACTTTTTGACTTTATCTCTCTCTTCTTTCTACCTCTTGAGCCAATTGTCTTTAATCACACCATCTTCATATAAACAAAATGTAGAATTCAGAAAATACCTATTTCCCCAAAGAACTGGAGAAAAAGACATTCTGTGCAATCACATCATGAAAGGAAGAAACAGTAACTGATGCAACAACAATGGAAAATGATACAGTTGAAGAAATCTTCCAGAATTTCACAACCACCAAGGGGCTGCTTTATGCATGCATATTAACAAGGTGCTGGCTGTTACAACTAACCCTTCCTGTGCAAGTGTTAGCATTAGGATCCTAATTAGGATTTCCTATCTTAGAAACAGGATCTCCTTCCTTAGCCACCTGTATAAGAATACGCCCATTAAATAGTGGTTGATACTGAATTATGGAAGTGCTCCTTTGGTCCAACTTGTACATTTTCTTTCTCATGGAAAGGGGGGGCGGAAGAAAACACTCTTTAGTCTTCCAGTTTAAAAGCTAACTGTGTTTTGAAGAACACTATTTCTGAGACTAAACAACCTAACCTTGATCTTGACTGGTAAGCTGATGGCTCTCAAGTGCCAAATTAGGCTTCAGGAAACTTTTATTGCACCCCTTTGGTGTTACAAACTAAAATTTAAAGATACTTTCTCACTCAACCGAAAGAGCATTTACATTAGTGTAGGCTCAGTGCCCTATTTTCAAACCTGGCAGAGGGATGTGTTAATAACATTCTCAGTCTAGTTGACTACTAAGATGCTGAGTTGCAGTCATCTAACAATACTGTCACTCATATCCTATTGCACTGCCCATTATGTCAGGACTGGTAATCTACATTACTGAGCCCACTCTTTCCTAGAGAATGAAGTAGGACTAGCAGACTTTTCCAGAACAGCTTCAAAGAAAGTTGAAAGTTTCTATTCCATAGCAGTCACCATCAGAAATCCATGGACTTGAACACATCCAAACTTGAATCAACTGGCTGCCACTTTGGGGCTAAAGTGATGTTTTTTCAATGTCACTTCTTACTACCTTATAACTTATTTTATTTTCTTGTTTGGGATTTATGCATATAGTTTATTTGATTTCATATGCTCTATTTTAACATGCAAAATATTGGTAGTTACCCAGGAGAATAAACTTTACTCCCCTTTCTTTCTTCTAGCAAAGGTCACCCACAGAAACATCAAGGAAATATCATACCAATGTAGCATTACCCCCAAAAGGCCACTGCAGCCTTAGTTCCACTAGCTCTCAGCCAGTCCACACTGGTCCCTTGCTCAGGCATCTCTATTGGCCTGGGTTATTTAGGGTGGTGATCAGTCTCCTCTCAGCAGGCAGGTCATGTGATGAAATGGAGAAGCCTCTCCCCTTCTCTCCCTCAGGCTTGCCCCACAGAAGCCTCTCTTATCCTCCTTCTTTCCCTCAGGCTTGCCCCACAGAAGCCCCTCCTATCCTATCCCCTTCTCCCCCTCAGCCTTGCCCTACAGAATTCTCTCTTATCCTCCTTCTTTCCCTCAAGCTCGCCCCACAGAAGCCTCTCCTATCCTCCCTATTTCATTCACTCCCTATCCCTTTCCCCAGGCCTCTGTCTCAATTTCTCCATTAAGCCTCCTTTCCTCCTCTCAGGCCACCTTTTCCCCTGGCCTTCCTTCAGACTCAAACTCTGCCTCCTCATTCTTCAACAAATGATTGAGGGAATGGAAACCTATGCAAACCCTTTGACAAACCTCTGATAGAAGCAGAACCCTAGAAATGATTGCAATTCAGCCACATTTTGGGTTTGGGCCAGGAAATGACAGCCTCAGGCTTTGTGGGGTCAGTTGATTTCCCTTCAGTAGAGACAACATGACCAAGGTATGTGACAGGTGGTTGGTAAAATTGGCACTTCAACCATCCTTCATGGAGCCTGGTCCTTCTCTAAGCGCTCCTCCTGTTATTCAAGAGTCTCACCAAAGATAATGATATTGTCTAGGTACACTAGCATCTCTATCAAATTCAGTCTCCCACTGTCTGTTCCTATGAAAGGTTGCCAGAGCCCCTGATAACTCTTTGGGCATCCAATTGAATTCATAGAACCCCAAGGAGCAGATGAAAGCAGTTTTCTCTATATCATCAGGATGCATAGGAATCTGGTGGTAGTCACTTCTCAAATCCAGCACACTGAACCACTTTGCTCTCAATAAATAATGTAGGGCATCTTTGATCTGAGGAGTAGTATACTGATCTGGAATGGTCCTCCAATTGAGGGTATGCTAATCTATGCACATTCTCAAGGATCTATTCTTCTTTCGGACTACTACAATGAGAGAAGCATAGTGACTTCAAGATTTTTGGATGACCTCTTCAACTCCCCTAGAGGCTCCCTGAGGTCATCTAAGTCACTTAAGAAAATCTGCCAAGACCTCTCTCAGAAAGGCTTATCATCCTGTAGACAGATATGCTGAGTGCTCCCAACACATCCCACATCAAATTCATCTTTCGAGAACAGGTGTCGCCACCTCCAAAGCTGGTCTCTAGTCCTCTCCTGCCATTCTTGGGAAAGCTGTGTGTTCTTTGGATAGAATTGATCTGTTGAAACCCCATCCTCAGTCTTTTCCCTTGTATCAGGCAGTACAATTGGGGTGGCTGGGCTCACTTGACCCAACAACATCCAGTCCTTCAACTCACAGGGAAGTTGGTAACATTCCAGACCCTTACCAAGATCTGTCCTTTGGACTGCCACAAGGTCTTTGTGTAGACCACCTTTGGGATTACCTCCACTCCAATGTTCTGTCTTCTAGGGTTAGATTCAAGGACGAGGTTGGACACAGACTCTGCCCAGTCCAATCTGACAGAGGCCTGCAGACACACTACCTCCCCTGGTTGTAGTACTCTCTTCACCAGTCCATTTTCCACATTTGTCCCAAACCTTCTGCAGGGACCTGTTGCTCTTACATCAGGTATACTGCCTGCAGTGCAGGATGAACATCCCCCATCACCAAGTTATCTGCTGCTGGGACAATTGGGATGAGCAGATGTCTAACTAAGTTGGTGTTTGTCCCCACAATCAGGGAGCCCTGGCTAGCTCCTGGGGGGTCGGATACAGACAATGGCTAGAGTGTTGAAGATTTCGGCATATCCAACAACTGGAGGCCCAAATGTTAGCTGGATAGGTAGTTACCCTTCATATGAGAACTTCTCTGCTCCAATGCCCCAAATCTTCAAGTCACCTAACTTTTGTATGGGTATGTGCTTCAAGTGTCTGTCATAGAAACCCCAGTACAGTAATGTCACTTGAGCCCCTGAGTCCAAGAGAGCCCTTGCGTAGATGCCTTCCACTTATACTGGACCATTGAAGAAGGGCCCACCAACTGTTTAGGAATCTTGGTGGTAAGAGACGCAGTATCTGGCCTGACAGTCCATAATTGGGTGACCCTGTGAGTCTCCAAAAGCTGTTGCCAGCGCCTAATTACTTTGGCCTTGGTAGGCCCCCGGGAATGGGAGCCTCTTGCTAAGGGAGATTTTCCCACCACTCCTGTCACTGAGGGCACTTTGTAATTTCCTGACTGCACTGGATGTAGTGATTTGTGAGGCTTTGTACAAGTATTCATGTATTGCCCTGCACCCCCACAGTTATATCAATGGCCTTGCTGGCTGCTCAACTGAAGCATAAGGGCTCATCCTCCCATTGATCAGCCCAACCGGGCTTCCATTCAAAGGCAAACCACCCATTGTCGTCCATGAGGTCATCATCTCTGTTAGATGGGATATTTTGGCTTCCATAGTAGCGAGCCAGGCATCGTTCCTCCACCTGGAGGCCATTCCAGTGGCAGATCAGCTGTGGCCTCTTTGGCTTCCTCCACCACCTCTGTTGCCCTAACTCTCTTTATGAGTTCATAATATCCCCAGGTGTTCCCTGCAGCCAGTCATTAGCCAATTTCAGACTGGATCTGAGCATAAAGCAGCTCGTGAAAGCTGCTCCATCCTGGCCTATTCCACTTCAGCTGGATCCATCCCCTTCTTTTTCACAATCTGATATAGCAAGCCTCATCCTAATCCTAAACTAAATACCTGTTTATTAAAAATCTGGATTTTTGATTGTTTGTATCCAAGAATTTTGAGATTATTAAACACTAGCTTACAATATTCAGCCACCAGCACTTCCTTCCCTCATGTCTCCAAATTACCAGTAATTTAATAAAGAGAAATGTATGACTTAATATATCCAACTTAGATCCTCCCTAATAAATAAATCTACAACCCATGCAGACAAGAATGGTCACTCCCAGTCTAGCTCTTACTGAGCAGTCTTCAACACGTCAATGAAATAGATATCCCAGTTCCTACTGTTCTCTACCTTTACTCTGGAACAGGGGTGTCAAACTCACGTTGTCATGGTGTTGTCATGTGATGTATCAGGACTTTTCCCCCTTTCACTAAATTAGGCATGGGCATGGCCAGCACATGACGCATCCGGCCTGTGGGCCGGGAGTTTGACAGCCCTGCTCTAGAAGGTCTATCAAGCCTCTGCAGCCAGTGATGGGAATTCTCAAGACATTTCAGAGGCAAGTGAAATCCATGTAATCTGTGAACTCCCCTAAATTTTACACTAGGTCTTCAGTAGTATTGGAAGTTTCTGCCAGAGGTACTGATAGTGTCAATTTGTATTAGAAGGTCTCAGTTATTATATAGTCCTGTTGTGAAAGTAAACATATTGTTTTAGAATTTAGATTGCTGGTGTTCAATCAACTTATTGTCAGGTAAGTATGACAAATGCAACTGTTGTTTGTTCCAGCCATTCCCAATTAACAAATGTATTGGTCTGATGCAAACAGAATTCTGTGAAAACATTTTAACAGAACTTGATACATGGGCCTCTAACCCTTATTCTGGTCACAAAATGTAAATCCTCATGTTTCCTTTGAGCTCTGAGATTGTTCTTATGACTAGATCTAGTACAGAACTATATTTAGCAGATTCATTCCCATCTATTTTGTCTTTTATGTTGAGTTTATGAACAGCTGTGAAGTTAAATGCTGTGAGTTGTATAGGCTTAATTAATACTTCAGTTTGGAGTGGAGTAAAGATCTGCTCTGACAAGAGGACCGGGATTGATTTAGAAACTATTGATATGATTGTGGCAAGAATTTGGCAACCCATCAAAACTGCATGTATTCCAAGCACCTGCAGAAAATATGCAAGCAACCAGATTATTGCTAAATGTCTTTATCATTACCTAATGATATTTAGCTAGCAAAACAAGATTAATCAAGTAGTATTTTGCTAGAGAAAATAACATTAATTTGAAGCCCAGGGCTGCTCATTTAGAAAGACATTACACAAGCTGCTGAAAGCAGCTTCTGCCCAATGAACCGATGGTGCACAATTGACAAGGTTGTGTGTGTGCCAACTTGGTAGATAACTTGCTCTCTAAAGTTTTAAACAGATTGAATGGACCAGCACTCCTGGGGACTAGCTGTTCTTTTTGGTCGACTGCACTAGCCATCGGAGAAGCCAATGCTATGCTTAAAAGAAAAGGGCTCCAGCTGAGAATCCTTGCTAAGGCTGATATGCTCAAATAATTTCATATGACCAGCAACTGCAATCACAACTGCAAAGCAAATGACTCTTTTCCACCACACCCTCTCTCTCCAGATTAGGGAAAGGCCATAAAAAGATGAATCTCTGAAAACAGGTAAAAAGTGATACAAGTCAGGGGTATAAAAATTCTTACTTGAAATATAGAACCATGATGTTTGCAAGGAAAGACCATGAGGTGGCATTGGTGATAAGCAGCTCAGTGAAAATGTCAACACTTAGTGTGGCTGCTGTGAAAAAGCAGCATTCATGTTGAGAATAATTAGGAAAGGAATCAATAACAAAATGGCCAATGCCATAACACCTTCCTACAACGATATAATGTGACCTTATTTGGAATAGTGTTCTGGTTGCTAAACTGCAAAAGAGATATTGAAGATCTGGAAAGAAGGCAATAAAGGTCGACCAGAAACAATTGATGTTGGGTTTCTGGTTTATAAATGTGTGTGTATACACATATGTACCTTCATGTCAGTTTTTGACTCCCTGCAGTTTTCTTGGAAAGCTGTTTGCCATTGTTTACAGTATAAATCATCAAAATATATACAATGAATTTAGTTGTTTCATCTGCAATATTTACTATTACTGTTAGATTGTGGGTAAGGGAAGATGCGGGAAGCTCTGATCATTTACTACTTTATTTTGCTGTTACAGAACTGAATTCAGCAGCTGTGGCAGCTCCTTTTACAGCAGAGCTGCTCGCGGCTACAACTAGTGACCGCTGTTCAAATTCCTGCTGCTGCAGATCAACTAACCAGAGGTGAGTATGCTAATATCTAACACCCCTACCCACCTGGTCCGGTCCACCCAATCCTGTCCTGCCTAACATATGTAGTCGTGTAAGTAGGTGGGGCTTTTGTGGGTGCGACTGGACCTGCGCAGTTCAGTCACTGGCTGGTCTTTGAGCTGTTCAGGTGGATTTGCCGTTTCTTCTGTTCTTCCCATTGGAACCTCCTGGAACCTTCTGGCTAGGGTGGCCATTTTGACTCCACTAGAGGCCGCCCTTTCGATTTCTCCATGGGCCTGTCCCTACCTGGCCATGGTGTCCTGCCTTAGGGATTCAGGTAAGTGTCTGTTTTTTTCATTCAGTGCTATTATTAATTGTTGAGGTTGTGTCTCATTAGCTGTCAGGGCCTGTTCAGTGTGATTCCTTGTTTGTGAGGTTCCTCCCCCTTCCTTTCTGTTTGTGTTGTGCCTTTGTGATGGGTCTCCCCCTTCCTCTCTGCTCGTGTCTGGGCCAGCCCTTGTCCCTCGGGCTCTTAGTTGGTCTATGTGTCTCCTCCAACTTTGCCCATCCATTGTGTCAACCCTGTAAGAGCAGGGCCCAGTTACCTGGGCCACCCTCACGGGTATCCATAGGGGCTCCCCTGCTAGGTTTTTTGTGTAAACTGGGTCACCTGTTTGGAATGTCTGGCATTTGCTTGATGAGTCTACTGGTTTGTCTGGGTTGTATAGGGGGTGTAATCTGTCTAGGGGTGATCTCAGCTTTCTTCCCATGAGTAGTTTGGCAGGGCTGTTATTTGTAGTTTTGCTGGGCATTATGTGTTGTATACTTAACAGTTTGTCTAATTTAGCTAGTGTGTCCCTGGGCCCTAGCTTTTGGAAGGTTTCTTTTGTGTAACGTACCATGCGTTCTGCCTGTCCATTCGTGGAGGGGAGCCCTGGTGCTGCTAGGGCGTGCCATATCCCGTTCTGCACTCGGAACCCTTCAAATTGGATGGCCGTGAACTGGGTCCCATTGTTGGATACAATTATATCCGGCAGGCCATGTGTTGCAAATAGTTTTCTAAGATTTCTAATGATGGCCTCTGTTGTGATGGACTGCATAATGCTGACTTCCAGCCATTTAGAATATGTGTTCACTACTATAAAAAATGTGTGCCCCTTTACTGGCCCTGCAAAATTGATATGTATCCTTGACCATGGTCCCTTTGGTGTTTCCTACTCATGGTTGGGTGCTGTGGGAGGTGCTGGCCTGGACTCCTGGCAGACCTTGCAGGTTGATACCCAGGCCTCTATTTCTTTATCCATGCCTGGATAAAGCTGCTCGCGCCTACAACCAGTGATGGCTGTTCAAATTCCTGCTGCTGCAGATTAACCAACTAGAGGTGAGTATGCTAATATCTAACAATTACAATATATTAAAGAACTGAAATTCATTGTTCTTTGGATCAATGGTATCTAAAAGTGCAAAACTGTATTTACTGAAACATGAAAACATCACAAGAAGCCTTCAAAATTATTCAGGTCAAGTCTGTGATAGACTTGGTTTTCATTTGGTTAACATATTTCCATCTATACAAACATCTCTGAGTGTAGAATGACAGGCTTGATTACCAACTGCCTTACTCAATGACTGTTTGAAATTACAACCATGCTAAAAAATAATTTATCACCAATGCCCTCATTTACAATCTTCACAGGGTCCCTCAGACATGTGATCACTGTGATATTCAATACATGTTTTCCTGTGGCTGTTTTTCTTTTTCTTTCCCTTTGCAGAGGACAGAGATTGGAGAAGAAGGGTTTACAAGAGAATAAGCAGCCACACAATGGGGAATATACAGCAAAACAATGCACTGGTTCTGGTGGCAGCCACAAGCACATTACACAATCAGCCTGTGGTATTCCCCATTGTGTGCTTGCTTATCCTCTTGTAATCTCTTCCTAATGAATGTAAATACAAACATTCCCTGGAAGCTTCTGATTCTACTTCCTCATCATCATCAGAAGATGAGTCCAGCAGAGCCATAACAGGGATTCTTAGAATATGGTTTGCTTTCCCACTAGAAGTGTCAAATGAATACAGAAAAATAAAAAAAGATTATTTCATTATTATGTTATGTATGATCAGTGATGTGTTTTCATATATTTGAGCTTTGTGAATGTTGCTGATCAACTGTATTTTATCATATTACGTATGTGTTTTGAGTAAAATAGAGTCAATAACTATTTTCAGGGACTATGGAAAGTTGAAAATTAGAGAAATCTTGTAGTATTTTTTCCAACTAACATTTTATTTAAAAGCTTTCATGAGCAACATCTTACTTCACCAGTTGGATGGGTAGAAATCTTGTAGTATTTTTTTTCAACTAACATTTTATTTAAAAGCTTTCATGAGAAACATCTTACTTTACCAGTTGGATGGGTAGTTCAGATTCCTGATTCCATCATCTGGGCATCTCTCAGAAGGGACAAGCATTCAGGAGTTTGAACTACCTAACCAGCAAGAACAATAAACAAATCCATACATCCGAATCACATCCTCTATTAAAAGGTACATGACACAAAAACAGAACATCAATGGTTGCCTTGTACAACTCATAGCTCAAATAATCAATAACATTATTAATAAGCTACAACCCATACCAAAGAATGACACTGCACTTTCTCAGGCACTGGGTGGCTGGCCAGTGAATTGAATTGAATTGATTGGACTTGTATGCCGGCCTCTCTCCCTAGGAACTCAGGGTGGCTCACAATATAAAAATACACAATACAAAATAAATTAATTAAAATTCAATTAAACCCCAAGCCCAATAAAATTTAAAAACCAATAAAACTTAATTAAAATACAATTTAAAAACCCACCCCACTTCACTTCAGTCCAGGCCAGCCTGCTGAAAAAGCCAAGTCTTTAGGTCACGGCGGAAGGAACAGAGGTCCGGGATAACCGGAGTCCCAAGAGGAGCTGATTCCACAGGGTGGGTGCTCCCACAGAGAAGGCCCTAGCCCTGGGCACTGCCAGCCGACACTGTCTGTCTGATGGCACTCCAAGGAGACCCTGTCTGTGGGAGCATACAGGGTGATGGGAAATCGATGCTGGCAGGAGATGTTCCCGCAAGTACCCCAGACCCAAGCCATGTAAGACTTCGTATGTTAACACCAACACCTTGAATCTCACCCAGAGGGCAACCAGCGACCAATGTAGCTTGCGCAGGAGGGGTGTAATATCACAACCTGCGCAGCTGCATTCTGTACCAGCTGAAGCCTCCGAGTGGTCCGCAAGGGCAGTCCCATGTAGAGACCATTACAGTAGTCGATTTGGGAAGTAATGAGTGCATGGGTAACCGTCCGTAAGGCATCTCGGTCCAGATAGGGACGCAACTGGTGCACCAGGCGAACCTGGGCAAATGCCGCCTGGTCACAGCCCCCACCTGTTCCTCCAAACTGAGCTGTATATCTAGGAGGACACCCAAGTTGTGAACCCTATCCATGGGGGGCAACACCTCTCCCCCCATGACCAATGATGGAATCTCCTGGATCATCCGAGATGCCAGTACGTACAGCTACTCAGTCTTGGCCGGGTTGAGCCAGAGCCTGTTCCTTCCCATCCAGATCCGCACCGCATCCAGACAACGGGACATCACGGTGAGGGCATCGCTGATTTGGTTTGGGGTGGAGATGAAAAGCTGGGTATCATCCGCATATTGATGATACCTCACCCCAAAACCACGGATGATCTCACCCAGCGGCTTCATATAGATGTTAAGCAGGAGCAGCGAGAGGACTGACCCCTGGGGCACCCCGCAAGCTAGGGCCTCAGGCTCAACCTCTGCCACCCTGCCAACACCGATTGCGAATGCCCCAAGAGGTAGGAGGAGAACCACCATAAAACAGTGCCTCCCAGCCTCAACCCCCCGAGGCACCGCAATAAGATAGCATGGTTGATGGTATCAAAAGCGCCGAGAGATCTAATAGGACTAGGACAGAGGAAAATCCCCTGTCCCGGGCCCTCCAGTGATCATCCACCAGCGCGACCAATGCCATCTCCGTGCTGTACCCGGGCCAGAAGCCCGATTGGTACGGATCTAGGTAGTCGGCTTCATCCAGGAACCCCGGAAGCTGCCGAGCCATCACGCTCTCAACAACCTTTGCTTTGTTGCAAAGGTTGGAGACAGGACGAAAGTTATTCAAAATGGCTGGGTCCAAGGCAGGCTTCTTAAGGAGGGGTTTCACCACCACCTCTTTCAAGGCGGCAGGAAAGGATCCCTCCTGCAGCGAAGCCTTGACCACTGCCTGGAGCCAGCTGCGTGTAACCTCCCGGGCAGCATAAACCAGCCAGGAGGGACACGGGTCCAGTAAACATGTGGTGGAACTCAGCCTCCGCATGATCCTGTCCACTTCATCTAAGGACACAGGCTCAAACTCATCCCAGATGGTATTAGCCAGACTCACTGCTACTCCTTCATCCGACTCCTGCCAGTCGGAGTCCAAGCCGGCCCGAATCTGAGTGATCTTATCCAGCAGATGCTGACTAAACTCCTCAGCCCTTTCTTGCAAAGGGTCCTCCCTCACCTCCTGATGAAGGAGGGAACGGGCGACCCTAAACAAGGTGGCCAGGCGATCATCTGCAGATACAATGACAGCAGAGAAGTAAGCACACTTTGCCACTCCCATTGCCACCAGATAAGTCACGGTCAGACTTGGACCGACTGGATATCCAACTGCTCTCTAGGCCCCTCCTACGATGCTTCATCTCCTGGAGCTCCATTGAAAACCAAGGAGCTAACCGGGATCTGCGACAGGTTAGGGAACGCAAGGGGACAACACGGTCGAGGGCCTCTGAGGCTGCCTGCTGCCAGGCGTCCACCAAGGTCTCAGCTGATTTGTGGGTAAGGGAAGTGGGAAACAATCCAAGCGCCATCTGAAACCCCGCAGGGTCCATCAGGTACCTGGGGTGGAACCATCTAGTCGGCTCCACCTCCCAATGACGTGGGGAGGTCTGCTGGAAGACCAGCCACAGGAGATAATGATCGGTCCATGACAGGGGTTGAATAGTTGGTGAATCCCCACCAAGATCATTACACCACTGTCCAGAGATGAAAATCAGGTCAAGTGTGTTCCCCTCCCATGAGTGCTTGCATACAATTACTCAACCTGAAGCAGATCCTCACAAGCTACAAGAAACAACACAACAAAGATGCCAGCATGACAACCAGACTACTTTCCCCCATATTTACATCATTACTGGCCCCAATAAATTCAGACACCTTCATATGCTCCTTCCTCTAATATGATTTATGCCAAAATCTGCCAGCAATGCCCCTCTGCATTCTACAGAGGACAAATGGGACAGACTTTGCACAAAATAATTAATGGATACAAGTTTGACATCAGGACTCAAAACAAGGACAAAATAATATAGCAACATTTCAATTACTCAGAACAATCAGTTGCAGCTCTCAAAACAAAAAGTGAGACTTATTAGCACCATTGAATGAGAGAGACTGCCAAAATCACATTAAAAGATTCAAGCAGTACTAAAAGGCCTGAACAAATCCAATGGTTTTTAACACATTACAATTGTTAATTGATAAGTTACTTTAATGTGTATCACATGTAACCTACATCTTGTATAACCAAGCTATCTTTATCTCCCTTCCCGTCTCTCCAATTTATGTTCTACATCAGTCTAGCTTTTTTATGCATCCGATGAAATAAGCTGCAGCCCATGAAACATTATGCCTTTTAATGGAATGTGTTAGTGGTAAAAGATGCTGCTGGACTTCTGACCTTCCTTCCTTCCTTTTTTTCCTTCTGCTAACATGTCTCTCTTCCTACAATGTCATAGAATGTTGAACATCCATTCAGAAACATAACTCCAAAGTGAAAGAAGAGGATCAGGGAAAGAAAACTATAAGATAGTATAGCCAATTAGAAATGCTGTGATGCATTGTTGTTAAATATGTGGATCCACGGCCTTTGGGGTTTTTTGCATCCTGTTCCCAGTATCTCTGGGAAGAGTTAGGAAAGAATCTTAAGCCAAAACCTCATGGCCAAACAGAATTAACAATACCAGTTCACTGAATCAATTCTCAGAGTCAAAATAAGTGCTTCACTATGTTCTCATATTTTCCTATTTCCCCAAAGTGATTAAAGAGCCAAGCAGTATAGGTCAGGTGGTGGTCAAGGTGGTTGTGTTCCCAGATTTAAAAGTAATTTGTAATGCAAAGTAATTTCTGCCAATATGCATATATAAAATGACCTCTTTAGATGTGAGGCTGTTGTGCAATATTAGAGAGAGATAATAAATAAATACCATCTGCAGCATTTACCATTGTATATAAAAGAACAATTCTATCCACAGCCTAGAAATTGCAGTCTGTAACCAATTCCATCTCCTTAATAACACATAAACTCCAACTGTTTAGCCTTAATTTGTTTTGAGCATGCTATACCTCATAAAAATCTTCCTGCAATCAGTTTGCCAAAGCTGTGGAATTTCAATGAACTTCTCTTTTCATCCAGGGGGCAAAAATAGGCTCATTTTTGCTGCAATGGCAGGGTGAAACATGCGTTTTAACTTTGCCTAATACAAGAAATCCATAATTCACAGATGCAGAACCACCGGTAAGATGAAATGCCATCAAATGGAACAGTTGGTAACATTTCCACCCAGTGATTCTGCTGCTGCTGAACCCAGGGATTCAGGGTTGGCTATCCTGGGCTTATGAGACAACAAAGTTTGACCCTGACCATTTCTCAGGCCTTGTGCCTCTAAGTAGACAGCAAATCTTTATCCATCAACATACAAATCCAAGAGTTTTGGAGATTCCTGCAAGACAGTGCATTTCTTTATAAGAACATTTAGGTAATTCTTAATTAAAGACAGATCTCAATAGAAAAAAAATTGCACATACAAAGGGGTAGAATACAGGTAGTCCTCAAGATACAACTGTAATAGAACCCATCCATTATGGTCACATGTCTTTAGGGTTAGGATTAAGTGAAGCATTTCACCTAATGACCTCATCCTTGTTCTCTCCAAATGGTCATTAAATGGAGAACAGGATGCCTCAAGGTGGGGGAGGCTCTTGAAAGCCTAGACCATCCAAGGTATTTCCCACCCCTGTGCTCTGCTTCCTGTCCCTTGAATCCCCATTCCCACTGGGTCACCACGGGCTTGACTCCCACCCTACCAGGCCAAATACCCTCCTCCTTAATTACCTTCTGAAAAGTCCCAAGGTTTGCTAGAGAATGGATTGTTTCTTAGTGTGGATGTGTGGTGTGGTCCCAAAGTGGCCACTATTTTGTCCTGTCCACAATATAGTGTCCATATCTGGGTCACCACTGTGCAGTCAGGGGACAAACTGCTTCATTTTGCTGCCTTAATGAGATCTGCATAGTGCTGCAGAAGCTTTTGTCGCCCCCAGCCATGTCCCAACAACATTGCCTTCATCTCATCCCAGGGCTGGCAAGGGGAAAAAGAAGGTGCTGGGATGTGGTTGTACTCCAGTTTTACAAAAGTGGGGAGCGGCTCTTAGTCTGTCTATAAAAAAAACCTCACTCCAAACAGTGAAGATCTATATCATCAAATGATCCTGTTAAAATGTTTAATTCTTTATTAAATGTGAAGTAATATGGAAATCTATATTTAACTGGATTTTTGGTTTTAAAATTTCTTCAATGTATCCCTTATCTTTCTGCAGAAATAGGCATCAAATCTCATTTACAGAAATATATGCCGATGCTCCTTGTTTAAAAACAATGTTTGGCATTCTCTTGCTTTGAACTGTTAATGAACATGAATAAACAAAAATTTCTTTATCTATCTATCTATCTATCTATCTATCTATCTATCTATCTATCTATCTACCTACCTACCTACCTACCTACCTATCTATCTATCTATCTATATCTATTGTTATTATACACAAAAAATGACTGTATCTAGCAAACAAGATAACTATGCTGGGTTTTGTATTAAAAATCACTAGTCGAACACTTCCCAAGTGTTTAGGACCACATGGATTATGCAAACAGATCTCAGTAAGGTGGCCTTCTGCAGCTGACCAATGGTGATTTTGTCAGCACCAATTGTTTTTAAGTGCTTGCCTAGGTCTTTAGCCACAGCACCCAATGTGAGAAGTACCACTGGAACCACCTGCACTGGTTTATGCCAAATTCTCTGGAGTTTGATTTTCAAGTCCTGATATCTGGGGATTTTTTCAAGTTATTTCTTGTCAATTCTGCTGTCACCAGATATGGCAATGTCACCAATCCACACTTTTTTCTTCTCCACAATTGTGATATCCAGGATATTGTGTTCCAAAACTTTGTCAGTCTATGTTGTTGCTGTTGTTGTTATTGTTGTTGTTGTTGTTATTATTATTGGTATTTTTCTTAATATAAAATAAAATAAAAATAAAGAGAATGGAAAAATGGGAAAGGAAAGAAAATAGAGGGGATAAAGTAAGGGAAGGAGGGAAAAGAAATAAAAAACAAACAAACAAAACACAATGATTTCCAATTTTTTGATATAGGAAAATACATAGTAAACTTATAATATCAACTTTTTAGTTATACCAAATAATAACCACTAGCCATTTATATAACAATAACCCACTTAACTCAAAGTTTCATTTTTTTCACACCTAAAGTCCAGAAGCAGTTTTCAAATAACCACAAAATATTTTTGTCCCTGACTAATGCAGTCAGCTTGGCCATCTCTGCCAGTTCCACCCTCTTTTCAATCCATTCCTCCAGAATTCCTGTAGTTATCAAACTGTATAACAGCAGAGTTCTATTTTTTCCTCAATTTTTTATCTAATAGTCCTAAAAGTTTCCATTTTTCCATCATAAATCCTTTTTGAAAATTTTCTGAATTAAGCCATGCATATATAACCAATATTTCTTTGCCTTGTCATTGGTCCACCACGTACAATAAAAAGTACCTTCCTTACACTTGCATTTCCAACAGATATTTGAAGCATACACCTTTGATAGTTTATCTGGTGACAAATACCACCAATACATCATTTTATAAGCTTTTTGAAATTATAAAAGGCACCTGAAGGCCAGACAAGGAATAATGGATGGAAAGTGATCAAGGAAAGATTCAACCTAGAAATAAGAAGAAATTTTCTGACAGTGAGAAGAATCAACCAATGGAACAGCTTGCTTTCAGAAGTTGTGGGAGCTTCCCCACTGGAAGCTTTCAAGAAGAGATTGGAGTGCCATTTGTCACAAATGGTGTGGGGGTCTCCTCCTTGGTCAGGGGATTGGACTAGATGACCTACAAGGCCCCTTCCAACTCTATTAATCTGTAAGATGAGAATTTCAGTTTTTTAGTTCACATAGTTTCCCATTGCTCTAACATTATACCAAAATTTCTTGCCCACTGAATTATGCAATTTTTAACATATTCACTTTCTAGGTTTAAGTGTAGCAATATTTTATAAACCTTATTATAAGATGTTCATCACTGGTACAGAGTATCATTTCAAATTCATTTTTAGCAGCTTCAAAATCACAATTTTTTCTATATCTAAAGTGAACCATTCTTTTAACTGTAAATAGGTAAACCAATGACACGTATGACCTTCTAGCTCCAAATCTTCTTTTGATTTAATAGTGGGTTCACCTTGAATGAAGGATATTATTTCACTATAAATTCACCAATTAGCATTCACTGTCATCTCCTTCTTAAAAGGAGAATGGGAAAATTTTTCTGTTTTGCATGGATGGTGAGGGAGGTCTTACGGGGATTGATTGCCCTCTTAACATGAAAAAGAACTTCCTTCATAGGTCCTGTACATATAAGATGGTTGTTTCTGTGACTTCATATATCTTTTGTGTAAGCCGGGATTTTTGAATGTCTGGGATACATACATAGATTTGTTCTGAAGTTAAAGTACTCTTTTCTTGATGCCGATGCTTTCAATGTATTCAGGTATTCAGTCCATCCTAACCTGCACAAGCAATAGGCAACTGAAAATGATTCATCACAGTCCCACATCTGTGTAAAAGATCAGCTTTAATGGAAGTAACTGCATGTGATTCAGTTTAAATTTTGGTGTCTGAGCATAATAAAGCTTTGACATATGACACAGCAAGATTGTGACAGCCTACCCTCAGGCAAACAGAAAATAAATATGCAGAGATCACTCTGAACATGCTGGAAGCCATCAGTGCTTCCCAGGTAGCTGACAAATATGTGAAGTTGAGAAAAACTTGCTCATTTTATCCTGTATTCACATAGCCCTGAGAGTACCTTTCCCATGCTTTAAAAAAAATGGATAGACTGTCTTCCTAAGGAAGAGGAAAATCCATTACCTCCAGAGAAGGCCTGGACAACCATTTGCCTGGAATGTATAGACTCTGCTGCTTGACTAGAAAATCTTCAAGGTTCCTTCCAAGCCTACTATTCTATGTTCTAAGTATGGAATTTTAGTTGACAGTTCTTGGAATGCTTTGACACTACTTCAAAGACATAAATTTTGACTGCCTCAAGATGTTATAACACTTGCTTACGGAGAAACGAAAATGTTGTATGGAACAGCTGCAATGACAATCAACATGGGGCTGCACTTAATTTTTTTTCTCTAAAATATTTCCCTGGCTCTGATTCTTTCTATTGTTATGTGGCCCCTGATGAAACAGCAGAAGAAAACAACAGAGTTGGAAGGGACCTAGAAGGTCTTCTAGTCCAACCCCTGCTCAAACAGGAGACCCTGTATCATTCCAGACAAATGGCTGTCTATTCTAGGTTGTTTCTCTCCTTGATTAGTTTCCATCCATTGTTTCTTGTCTGCCTTCAAGTGGTTTGGAGAATAGGCTGACCCCCTCTTTGTGGCAGCTCGTCTAATATTGGAACACTACTATCATGTCAACTCTGGTCCTTTTTTCTCCCTAGACTAGTAAACATACCCAATTCCTGCACCTGTTCTTCATATTATGTTTTAGCCTCCAGACCCATAATCAATTCTTGTTGCTCTTCTCTGCACCTTCTCCAGAGCCTCAACATCTTTGTAATAATATGCCAATAGACCTTATTTGCACCATCAGCAAATAGGTCTTATATTAAATAAGTAATTAAATGTTAATTTAAATATTTTAATTTATTAAATATGCTAATTTAAATATTTTAATTTAAATTAATAATTAAATATTTAATTTATGTATTTAGGATACAAATACATCTTGTAAATACAAGCAAATACATCTTTTATCAGCAAAAGCTTGCAGAACATTAACTCTCTGATGCTATTATGGCAGTGAGTCTACACTGATTTGTTTATTTATTTGATTTATAAATTACTTCTAGGCCAGTGATGACTTACTATTTTGTCGTCGTGTGCCAAAAGTGCATGTGTGCATGCATGCCTACATCCATAATGTAATGCAAGTGTGACCCCCCCCATGCTCCCCATGCCCCCCTGCGCATATGAGCAAAACCCCCAGTGCTTCCCCCTCCCCCTATGCATATGCGCGCGTCTCTCACATGCATTCCCCCATGCATGCACAGCAGATACCTGAAAATTAGCTGGCTTGTGGGAGGTGTGGGCGCATGTGCAGTGGAACTGAGCTGGGGCGATGGGTCGTGTGCCCACAGAAATGGCTCTGCGTGCCACTTCTGGCACACATGACATAGGTTTGCCATCATGGCTCTAGGCAGTATATAAAATCAAAACACAATAAGCAGAGGAAGTAGGGAAATTAATTGATGCAGCTCTTTGTTATAAATATTCCTTACTAAACTAAAATATAAGAGATAGAAAACACAAAATAGATTGAATTTCAGAAAAATTACAGCAGCTTCTTAAACTTTTTGCCTCCCAGCTGTACTGAATGGCAGATCAGTTGGCTCTCTGCAGAAATGATGGAAGCTGCAGACAAACACCTCCAAAAGGCACCATTGGAGAAAGCTGCAGTTGGGGATGGAAAGATGACTTGGTTATCTAATTATCTCTCTCTCCCTCTCTATCTCTTTGTCTTTGTCTCTGTTTCTGTCTCTCTGTCCCCTCTGTCTCCCTCTCGCTCTCCCCAGTGGTGGGATTCAAATTTTTGAACTACCGGTTCTGTGGGTGTGGCTTGGTGGGCATGGCAGGGGAAGGATACTGTAAAATCTCCAGTCAGAGGTGATATTTGTCGGTTCTCTGAACTACTCAAAATTTCAAGTACCAGTTCTCCAGAACCCTTCCGAACCTGCTGTATACCACCTCTCCCTCTCTTCTCTTCTCTCTCTCTCCCCCTCTCCCTCTCTCCCACACACACAAATTAAAAAAAACATTCTTACAAATGTTTCACCTTCTGGGTAATGATCAAATAAAATTCTTCAGTTTTACATAGTGCCAATCCTTGTAATATGAACAATAAAGCAACATGTGGCTACTCTTACTTTAACTCTGCTAAGGTACACGGAAAGACATATTCCAAATATCAAATTTGCCTGACTATATCTTCAAGGACATATAGATGAACATTAAAATGGGCCATAACCAAAGCCTTCCTCTGTTTAAGAGCAGTGAGAGTTAAAAGACAATTGGTTGCTGGATAATTTTTCCCTATGAAATCTAGAGCATGATATCTAGAAAATAGACAAAGCCCTTTGTGCAACCATGTTCCTGATGTACTGCTAATAATTTTCTTGACTTCCTGAAATTCTATGGTTGCCCACCAAGAGCCACAGTGGTGCAGTAGTTTGAATGCAGTATTGCAGTTTACTTCTGCAGTTCCATTCTCACTGGCTCAAGGCAATGGTGGGATTCAAAATTTTTACTACCGGTTCTGTGGGTGTGGCTTACTTGGTGGATGTGGCTTGGTGGTCATGTGACTGGGTGGCGTGGCTTGGTCATGTGACTGGGTGAGCGTGGCTTGGTCATGTGACTGGGTGAGCGTGGCTTGGTCATGTGACTGGGTAGGTGTGGCCAACTCAATGTCACTCACGTCAAGGGGTCCCTTGCCTGGCCCATCGCCTCCCAGCCTTACTTTCACCGAAGAAACGGTGAAGGTAAAGAGCACGTCCTGTAGATCCCAGGGACATCGCAAAGTCCCTGGTTGATCTAGGAGAATCTCTTTTTGCTGGTGGGAAAGAGGCGGCCATTAAGCTGCTGAAGCTGGGACAGCTCTGAAATAACGGCAAGATCAGAAGAGAGTGTATCGGTTTGGTGAGAGGCTTTTTCTATTTACTTATTTTTGAAGAGAACGCCCTTAAAACTTGAAAGTGAATTTAAAAGCAAAGAGAACAGTTTAAAAGCGGCGAGATTAAGTTTTTTTATTGAAATTGAGGGTCTTTCTTTTTTCCTTTTTTTGAACTTGGAATTTGACTAAGCTTTTCAATTTTAAAATGGACTGTTTTTTTCCTGTTTAAATAGCTTCCTGTTCTGAAGGTTTATTCTTTATTTACTCTTTTTTGGATCAAGCTCTGTTTATGATTTTAAGATTCTTTCCTTTTTCTTTTTCTAGAAAAAAGGGAAATTTCTTTATAATTTTTTTTCTTTCTGTTTTTAAGGGGAGGAGTGAAAGTGAAAGCACTGCCATTTAGAGGTTTAGATATATTGTTTCCTTTTTCTTTTCCATACTTGTTTATGCATGTGCGCTATACTCAAGGACTCTGAGTTTCTCCCTGAAAGAGATAGTGGGGTGAGCACCACAGACTGTTTACACAGGTGCTCATCTGTGAACTATTGATAGTGGAGTCTGGAGTTAAAGTTGAAAGAAAGAAGATTGAAGTGACCTTGAAAATCTCTGCACTGGAAAACTTAATTTGATTTACTTAAGAGCCTTGGATATCTGGTGGCACTACAGATGTACTTTAATGGACCACTGAAAGGAGGAAATGGCTCACAACGTTTGCCCAAGAGTGTCATAGGCAACAGGCTTTTAAGGGGCTGCCAGAAAGACGGGAGGCAACATATTTTCCAAAGCACCAGAAGGCAAACAAGAAGCAATGGATGGAAAATGAACAAAGAGAGAAGCAACCTAAAACTAAGGAGAAACTTCCTGACAGTGAGAACAATTAACCAGTGGAACTGCTTGTTTCCAGACATTCTGGGTGCTCAATCACTGGAAGTTTTTAAGAAAAGACTGGCAGCCATTTCTCTGAAATGGCATACAGTTTCCCCCATGGTCCCTTCTAAGTATTATTCTGTTATTCTGACACCTTTCCCAGGACCTCTGCTCAGATTTTGGCATCCTCAGACTCTTAGCTATTTAGCTAAGGAATAACCGAGCTGAAAGGGACTTTGGAGGTCTTCTAGTCCAACCCCCCACTCAGGCAAGAAAACTGAGGATGCCAAAATCTGAGTAGAGGTCCTGGGAAAGGTGTCAGAATAACACTCAGAAGGGACCTTGCGGGGAACCCTATACCATTTCAGTATTTCAACTGCAGGTTTCTAAAAATCTTATTTAAAAATGAGATTAATATCCTAATAAGATTTTTAGAAACCTGCAGTTGAAAGTTCTTCACATCTCCTTACTCTAAAGACCCAATTTAATTTGGAATTTAATCCCAAACTGATTGCCCTTTTAGCATTTTTCTTGATACTTCTCGAAAACGCATTCCCAAGAAGCCACATCTCCATCTCTCTCTCTCTCTCTCAAGAAATCTAAAGGGGGAGAAACTACAGTACTATTGGCATTAATAGTCTTTCTAAGGACATGTACAAGAATCCAAACAGAAAATATAAGCAGGAGCCAGCAAATATTAACATATTACTCACAAATCCCTCATGGAAAATCAGTATTGATTTAATGTTTCCCAAATGCAATCCTTGTAGAGCAAAATGCGCTAGACTACAGACATTGAATGCATGTAAATTACACACACACACACACCTATCTCTCTCACACACATACACACACCTGGTCTGACTGGGATGGCACGAGAAGGCAGAAAGTGAGCAGTGGGAGCAGTGCCCGAAGCATGCCACTGCCATGGCCACTTGCTTTGTTTATTTCATCCCCCAGGAGAAAGGCAGAAAGTGAGTGGCTATGGGGTGGTGGTATTTCTGGAGGGTGGGGCGGGCAGATGTACCAGGGCTTCTGCACATCCGCAGTTTGAAGCTCTGCCATCCCTCTCAGCCACAGCATGGCAGAGACACCCCCCAAGGGCTGCCGGCCCACCCACTGGCCAGGCCAGGCCAGAAGCAGTGCATCCCTAGGGAGGAGGCAGAAAGTGGCCAGTGGCCGGAGCATGGAGCCGCCATGGCCACTTGCTTTGTTCATTTCGTGCCCTGGGAGAAGGCAGAAAGCAAGCAGCTATGGAAGCGGAGGCCAGAGCATGCAGCCACCTGGCTGCTCACTTTCTTCATTCTGCCATCCCCCAGGAGAAGGCAGAAGGCAGCATGCTCCGGCTGCTGCCACCACTCAATTTCTGCCTTTCCTGGGAGATAACAAAAGAAGAAAGCAAGTGGCCATGGCAGCTCCCATGATCCAGCTCCATGGCTACTTGCTTTCTTCCTTTCACCCCTGGGAGAAGGAAGAAGCAGGCTCGATGGTGGCAGCGGTGGTCCTGGGAGCTGAAAGCAAGAAAGCGAACAGCCGCAGTGATGGTATTCCAGGAGGGCGGGGTAGGCAGAAGTACCGGGGCTGCTGCACATGGGCACCTCCGCCAACCCTCTCAGCCCCAGCGCAGCAGAGATGTCCCCCCCAAGGGCTGGCAGCCTGCCCACCCACTGGGCAGGCCAGGCCAGGCTGGAAGCAGCATGTCCCCTGGGAGAAGGAAGAAAACAAGTGGCACTGCTGCTCCGGGAGGCACGTCCTGTTGCTGCTGCAAATTGTGCACAACATGTGCAGCTTGGGACATCCACCGCCCTCCTGGTCCTGCCAGGTGAGCCCAAGGATGGGAGGAAAAGCTAGCTAGGTTGTACCATCAACGAAGCCAAGCAAGCAAGCCCGGGAATGGTGGGGAGGCCCTCAGCAAGCTCCTGGGACAGTGAGGGGTGGCTAGTGCAACTCGCAGGCTTATCTGTGTGCAGGAAGATCAGTTGGGGCACAGGCACCATGTGGGAAGGCAGGTTAAGCCACAAGGACCCAGTGTGGAGTGAGGAGTGACTGGGTGGGGCGAGCAGTAGGTGGGGTGAGTGAGAATCAGACAGGTGGGGCAAATGAGCAAGTGGCAACTGGGCAACTAGTTCAGGGGCGTGGCCAGCCAGAAATCACTACTGGTTCGGCGACCCACTCCAAATTATCGCTACCAGTTCTCCTGAACCGAGTGAACCAGCTCAATACCACCTGTCGGGCTTCAGTGATCTTACTGACTTGTCGTCTGGTGTGAAGACCAACACAGTATCTTAGGTGGGGAGAGAGTCCAAAGATCCTGCCGTTTCCGATATGCTGGCTTGAACGAGGAAAGTAGTTTCCACTCCTGCAGTTCCCATATCGACTCAAAGCATCTCTACCTTATCAGCAGGGAACTGCTTGGGGGAGGGTTTTACTGCCACCTACCCTTCTCAGCTGACGGAGGCTCACTGGGAGAAAAAAGTGGGGGGTTCGTACTTTACCAAGATGGAACGTTTGCTTTAACAGCGGATTTGAGACATGTGTGTGTAACTCAGGGGAGGGAAGTAAGTTGCCGATAGTGATCTATTAGTTGCGATTAGTATTGCGGGGTGAAGGTGGTTAGGATTAATGGGTGGGTGGATGTTAGTTAGCTGCACTGGGTGGGACTGCATAATAAAATGCGCTGAGAGGCAGATGGTCTCAGCGCTGGCTTTGATTGGAATAACCATTGTTGCCGTGTTGGGAGGAAACGAGTCAAAATAAATGAATCTATCCACAAAGGACTGCGAGTAAAATAATTTATTGCCAAAGTTTCTATGACACCACCACTGGCTCAAGGTTGACTCAGCCTTCCATCCTTGCAAGGTTGGTAAAATGAGGACCCAGATTGTTGGGGGCAATATGCTGACTCTGTAAAACCACTTAGAGAGAGAGTTGGGCTGTAAAGGACTGTGAAGCAGTATATAAGTCTAAGTTCTATTGCTATTGCTATTACACTCCATGGTCTTCTTTTATGCATATTGAAAATCTGATATAGCTTTATTTTTTTAATGAAATGGGGTAAAAAAAGCCCAGCAAAAAAGCCCTTGCACCTCAGATATCCTTGATCCTGATCCAGGCAGAATAGTGCATTCGAAAATATGAGATCAATAAATAGTTGTCAAGAATTTAGACTGGTCTTTTTAAAGGACTATAGTCTGTAGAGATATGTAACTAGCAATGGTGAAGTAGCTAAGCTGCAGCCAGGGTGCCAAGAAAAATTATTAAAAGGAACCCTAGTGAGTGGTAAATGTTTTAGGAAAACTACATTAAAAAATCTATCTTCCTCTAATATAAAATCCACCTTTGGAGATTCCCAGGTTAAGAATAAAAAATTTCAATAAAAGCTCCACTCAAAAATAAAAAAGAATCAGCAGTCTTTAGGATAAATAAGTAGTAAATGTCTGGCACATTTCCAGTCCATTCCAAGGATTCAGTGAAGGCAAAGTTACATGAGAAAACAGACAACACATCAAGAAAATATGCCGATCCCTACCTAATGTCACCCTTGAGTCAGGCAGAACTCCCCATGATGATATAGATGTCCATGCAATGTTCTTAGTAACAATATAGAGTTGGTTTGCCATTTTCATTCTAACATTTTTTTTTGCTACTGCCAGTCTAGCCTCCAGTCCCAGGATTTTATGATTGCCTTTTATCTGCAGATGTGCTAAAAATAACAAGAAAGATAAACGTGCTTGGCTCTGGGCATGTAATTCAAACACTGTCATTTCTATCTGGATTGCCTCGGTTTGGGCAAAAGGGCAATTATTAGCTTGGTCCAGGTTCTCTCACTCTAGAATTGGAAGCAAGTCTAGAATCTCTAGGTGTAATAAACAGAAGAATTTGGAAAGTGCTTCTTTGCATATGAAGCTTGTGCCTAAGCACAAAAGTGCAGGAATACACACAAAAGCACACAACTTTAACGTTACTGCCAGCATTCCATCCATTTTCCTTCTGAAGGTCATGTACATTAATCCAGCATTGAACCCTATCCAACAAGATGAAGTTCAGTGGGTGAGAAAAGTAAGGTCCTATACATCAGGAACATTTAATAGTAATTGTGAGAGTGATGTTGGTGTCCTAGTGCAGTGGCCCCCAAGCTTTTGGGCATCAGAGATCAGTTCCATGGAGAGAGGCTTTTCTGTGGATTGGAAGGGACTTGGTTTCATGTGCTGCCTGCATTCCGCAGATGGGGCTTTGCTTGTTGGCCTGGTCTGGCATGCTGTGGACCAATGCAAGTCATTGGACTAGGGGTTGGGGACCTGTGTCACAGTGGACCATCACTTACATATAAGCCAGCAGTATGATGCAGTTGCCCCTCAAAAAGGCAATGCAGTGCTGGACTGCATCAAGATCACAAGAAATGATAATATATAATGCTGGCATCGAGAGCCAACCGCCCTGTGCAGGCCCACAGGCAGGGGCTCCTCGGGGTGCCGTCTGTGACTCAATGTTGCTTGGCGGTCCCCCGGGGAAGGGCCTATTCTGTGGCGGCCCCCGCCCTATGGAACCAACTGCCTCCGGGACTCCATTTGGCCCCTGACCTCCGTACCTTCCGCCATGATCTGAAAACTTGGCTCTTCGAACAGGCTGGGCTGTGCTGGCCTCCGGGGTGTGTGTTTAAATTTGGTTTAGGATCTGTGGGTTTTAGAGGAATTTGGCTTGTAATATTTAATACTACTTTAGGTAATTAATTTATTGTCGGTTTTTAGTTGTTAGCTGCCCCCGGGTCCCTTTGGAGAGGGGGCGGCATGCAAGTCAAATAAATAAATAAATAAATAAATAAATAAATAAATAAATAAATAAATAAATACCGCCTTATTCTTCCTGAGACTACACTTGGAATACTGGATACAGTTCTGGCCATCATAATTCAAAAAAGATGCTGAGAACCTCAAAAGAGTGCAGAGAAGAGCAATCCAAATGATAAGGGATCTGGAGACTAAATCGTATGATGAACCATTGAGGGAACCAGGTATGCCTAGCCTTTGAAGAGGAGAGTTAGGGGTGATTAACAGCTGTCTTCTAGTACTTGAGGGGCATTCACAGAGAAGAGGGCATCAATTTATTCTCCAAAGCATGAGAAAGCAGGTCAAGAGGTAATTGGTGGAAACTAGTTAAAGAGAAGTAAGGAGAAATTTTCTGACAGTGAGAACTATCAATATCTTGATTCCTGCAGTTGTAGGAGCTCCATTGCTGGAGGTTTTCAAAAATAGATTGAATAACCATTTGACCAGGATGGTATAAGGTTCCTGCCTTGAGCAGTGGGTTAGACTAGAAGACCTCTGATGTCCCTTCTAACATCATGATTCTATGTTCTAAGTTTTCTAATTTGTCTACAGGGATCTTAATTAAAACAGCACTAATCTATCCTTCTAGGCCAGGGGTGTCAAACTCACATCATCACACCATTGTCACATGATGTATTGGGACTTTTTTCCCCTTTGCTAAACTGGGCATGGGCATGGCCAGCACATGATGCATCTGGCCCGCAGGCCAGGAGTTTGGCAGCCCTGTTCCAAGCAATCAGGCAACAGCATGATGAGTTGCAAAAAGATCTCTTTTTCTTCTATCTGGGTTATGTATGATTTATTGATTTATTTTATTTATTTATTTTATTGGACTTATATGCCGCCCCATCTCCGAAGACTCGGGGCGGCTCACAATTAAAACATACAATACAATAATTATTTAAAAAAGAATTAAACAATTTTAAGCCCAATAAAACCAAATTAAAATACTTAAAATTATCCCATGGCCCTGGTGAGGTAATCACAGCCCGATTTGGTCGAACAACCAGGTCTTTATGACCAGAGCATCACTACCATGATACCTGTTGAAGTACTATGACTGCAAGATGCTTCATAACCAAAACACACTGGATCGGGGAATGGGCCCAGCAATGCAATCAATAGAGCACAGGTGACTCCTCCTATAACTCAGGTGGCTCGTGCATTATTTAATGCAGAACCCTTTCCAGCAGGCATCTTACTCAGTAGTGATGCATAAGGCTTGGAAGAGACACCCAGTTAAGACATGAGGATATTGCCTAATGTACATATCTCTGGTTATATGAGCCAGGGACTTATTTGTTCCAGTGAGTGCGTGTGACCCAGATTAGTTGGTATAGAGAAAGTACTGAGCCCTCAATCCATGGCCATGCCTAGGAGATGGGCAATATACTGCCAGCCCTCTGGAGAGTCAACAAGAGATTAGTTCTCATTCCCCCCTCAGCAGCAAGTCAGGGAAGTGCATAAAAAAGAGATTACCCTTAAGCAAGAGGGGTTTCTCAATCATCAGTGTTGAGACATGAGCAATAGGTGTTACCAAGTTGCCTGTGCTGGAGAATTCTTTTGGTATTGCCAGGCAACCACTGCTAAGACTAGCTATGCCTTGGCACTTCTTCATTGGGTGCCAGTTGTCTAGCCACACAACCTCATCTCCAACCTAAGCCAATATTAGGAGGGCCATGGATGGTCCTTCCTATGTACTGAACCAGACAAATGTATGCCCCACTTCACATTCAAGTCACAAGGGCCAGATAACCTCCAGTCCAAGGAGCTGTATTTTTTCCCCATCCAAAATCTTGTTTTCCAGATTCTATCTCAAGAAGGTGATCCACATTTCTGATTCTGGATGAGGGAAAGCAAATGGAAAATACAGCTTTTGTCCCATATACAGATTAGCATTTTGTTCCATATACAGATTAGTACTTACTCTGAGCATAAAATGTTATCTAAGTAGCAACCAGCATCATTCCTACTTAGCTTTTGAGCCCAGGAAGGGAAGCTAGAAGTTGCTACCTGCTGTGGTTGTGTACCCTTTGTGCCTGTTTCCCCTTCTCCTTCCTTCCTCTTTGCCATTAGTAGAATCAACATGGAACTGTCACTTGCCTTGGGGTAACTAGCTGACCGGCAGTTACATTTTTGGGGAATTCCCCCCAGTCCATAAGCTGAACTACAAGCAGCTCCAACCTGCACTATGAACATAAGCAAAAAGAAAAAAACCCTAGGACAGCCTGTTTTCTCTTCTCTCTTTCAAGCAGAACAGCTCTTACCTGTGTCACAGCACAGCTTTCAGGATTAATTAGTTAATGTTTGTAGAGATCTCTCAAAATGCAAAGCTCTGTGTAAATGTCAGCTCTTATTATGAGTAAGCAGCTTTTCAAAGGCAAGGCAAGCCTCTCAGTACAATGACATGGAAGCTAAGAGGAATCACATTTTTTGTTACCTATAAGGATCTGCTCAGAATTATCTGGGCTTAAGTAAACCCCATTCTCTTGATTTACACTGAAATGGTGCCCTTTGCTTCACTTGAGTGCAATCTAATAAAAGACAAATCCTATTTGAAAAGCTTTGGCACTGAACCAGGACATGGAGGAGACCGAATAGCCAGCCAGAGTATGAGTCACTCAAGGTACTACGTGGAAAACTCAGACTTGTCCTGGTGTGGCATTTCAGATGTTCTTTCTTGAAGTGCTCTTTGCTTCCAAGACACCCTCTGGAGTCACTGGCTGAGGAAGAATCTTCAGCAGCATGTGCCACAGCTGGGAAACCAAATGAATGTTCTTCCACTCTTTCCCTTGAGGGCAGCAAGTTTCGCAAGACTGAGTTAAGGCAGAAGGCATTTTATAGAAATGAGATGGAAAGATCTGCATGCCTTATTGCTCATATCAATGAGAAAAATTATCCCACAGCATTTCATCAGGTGCATCTGCAAAGCCTAAAGAATATGGAACAGCTGGTTCCTACTTCCAGGCCTTGGCCCCAGTAGTGTTTTTCCAACATATTGCCTTTGATAACACTTTGCTCAGTATCACAAGAATACCCAGAAAAATGAAAACACAATAAATTTTAGTATTGTATTTTCATTCTTTAGGAGCAGGTGGGCTTATACTAGTGATGGTGAACCTTTGGGGCTCAGTGTGCCATTATATAAAGAAACACAAAATGGTTACTAAAATGAATGAGTAAAACAAACGCATTTTCGGAAGGTCCAGAGGCTGTGCAATAGCACACCCCATTCTTGCACAGCCTCTGCAACGTACAAAACTCACACAAGAATGGGGTCTGCTTTTGAGAATACAAAAAGGTGCTTTGGCAACTGGACTTTCTGGTTTTTCTTTGAAGACTTTTTATTTCTCATCCAAGAAGTTTCTTCAGCTCTGACTGGATGGTGGGGAATGGAAGGATTTATATTCCTTGCAGACAGCTGCACATTTGCCTTCTTTTAGCAGGTCATTAAGGTTACCTGGAGGTTTATCTGTGTCATCATGATCAGCTGAGTGGTGCAAATTGGTGTGGAGCTTTCTTGGAAGTCTTGAAAGGACTGTGTTGTCAATTGGAGATAGATGATGCCATATCCCTCCCCCTCTGTTGAGAGAGGGCTGCTCAGTTTTGACATAGATGGCATCTTTTAATCCCTCTTTCAAACCAGTGATCCTCTCTGTTCAAAATATGGACTTTGTTGTTTACAAAAGAGTGGCCTGTGTCTTTTAAATGCAGATGGGCTGCTGAATCTAGTTCTGATGTGTTTGTTCTCCTATGTTGTGCCATGCATTTATGAAGTGGTTGTTTTGTTTCTCTAGTGTACAGATCTGCACATGGCTCACTGCATTGTACTGCATATACCATGTTGCTCAGTTTCTTTCTGGGTGTTTTATCCTTGGGATGGACAAACTTCTGCCTTAGTGTATTCTTGGGTTTGAAGTGTGGCTGAAGATCCTTTCAAGTTTCCAGTGTACCAAGGTGGCAGGGATTATTTCTTATAAGTGGTTCAACATAATGTATCTTTAATGGGACAGCAGCATTCTCGCTTCCATGCTTCCCAAAATGACAGAAAGGAAAATCAAAAGGAGGGCAATGAGATTCTTAGAATTGACTGTCTTAAAATATATTGCCTAACTTAAAATAACACACAGCTGCCATGAAATAAACTGTATAACACAGTTGTCACAAAGCATGTGTGGAAAAAGTTGGAGAACCCTCTATAGAGAAAATGTGCAAAAGAATTTTAGGGTAAGGAGATATGTTTATGCATTGCTTTGTTTAGAATACAATGAGCAGATTGTAGGACAATGAATAGTTTCGGATTCATAAAGCTAAATGTTTCCCAGTTACTTGTGGCAGCCCAGCACTGGCTTGATCAGTCTCTTAGGGCTGGCAGATGGTCATGATAAGCCACAGCCAGGCATGGCTGTGGCAAGATTGCATCATCACTATGGTAATTCAAGGAGAGGTGACTCATTGTCCTTTGTCTCCAACTCCCAATAGGACCAACGGAATTAATGTCCAATAGGATTTAAACAAATAGAAAGTGTTATGTATACAGGAAATACTTTAAAAGATATGTGAATAATAAAAAGTATAATTAATTTACAAATGTAGCAAGACAAACATCATGTACAAAAACATGTAAGGCATGTATTAGTCACCTTATCAGAGAGATAAGCAGCATAAAAATTTAACAAATGAAATTGACTAAGTTGAGAAGTGGGGGGGGTGGCCCTTTCAAAATTAGGGTTTTGGGTGTGGTATCAGACAAGACTTGGAGGAGGAGGAGGGTGGAGGTGTGGTGATTAGCTTTCAGGAATTTTGGGTTTTCAGGGACACTGTACCACACATTGCCAGATGTGAGACCTTGTTCATTAAGTTGAGTTCTAAGGATCAGTTGGGATTGTTACTGTTGTACCAGCATCTCTGCTGCATGGCAACTTCCCTGACTTTCTCGACTCCATCTCCAGGTTGGCAGTGGATTCCCCCAGATTTATGGTCTTTAGGAGCCTTTAATATGGCTTCTCTGGGCATAGGGTTTGAGGTGGCTCACCAATTAATGGCTGCCATGGGCCTATACTAGGTCACGCAGGGCCTGAAATGGGATAATGGGCACACACCAGCTCTGGTGTTTCTCTCAGAGCAATGGCTACATGATCTTTGATTAAGACTCTTTGATCCCCCCCCCCATTGCAGTCAGATCATTGGACCCATTATATTGCTCTCCTCTCAGAGACTGGGGGATGTGAAGGGGTTTCAGAGGGATCTGGGAGCTGTTCCTCTATTCCAACTGAGGCCTTGGATTGGATTCGTTCTTATGTGACTTCTCTCCTTCAAGGTTTACAGAGAAGCTGAGTGAGATGAAATGGAAGAAGAGACATCTAGAGTCCTGCTGAAACTCACCTAAGGATGAACTCAACTGAACATGGGTTAGAGCTGCCTTAAAGCCTCCTTTTGGTGGTAATGAAGGCAGAAAAGCAGTATTTCTCTGGAGCTCCTTTCTTTTATTGTATATGCAGATTCCTGACCTAAAGCCTTGTTTCAGGTGATAAAAGCCCTCTTGGGTAAGAGGGACTTGGATAATTTCTTGCAGGGGTGTGTGGAGGAATTTGCATAACATCTGTTGGAGATAAATTCACTCAGCTTCAATCTTATTTGGACTCTGGCCTTGTTGCAGATCCAGAGAAGATGGTTGGGGTTATTTAGGAACAGTTTGAACCTGTTGGGTCTGAGGAAATGAACAGGATTCTTAGGAGCCAAGTTATTTGAAGGACCACCTCTCCCTGATTATATCTGCCTGTTTCATCAGGTCTGGCAGAAGAAGCATGTTATAGGTCCTGTCAATAAGAAGTCTGAGGAGGTGGGACTTCTCTTCTATGGTGCCTGCCTTATGGATCATCTCCCCACCCCACCCTGAAGTGAGACTGGCTCCATCCCTGTTGATTTTCCAGAAATCCCAGGGAACTGGTGAGGTACTGAGGTGGCACCAACATTGTCCTCTTAGCATTTGTGACTTATTTTTTAATAAGAATTTTGTTTACATATTCTGTTTATAGTTTTATTGTATACCATCCAGAATTTTCACAAGATGGGTAGCCATATTAATTTGATGAATAAATAAATAAAAAAAACACATCAATAAAAACAAGCAGCTTCAATGTGCTCCACAAAAGGCAAATCTGCTAAAGGACTGTTGCTCAACTCTGGCAGCTTTGAAGGTGTGTAGATTTTGTCTACTGCTCTAGATTGAGCAGTGTGTTTCTATCTATTCTGTGGCAGTTAAAAGCATGAGACACTTTTCAAGGAGCAGTGCTAGTAACTTTTCCCAGGAAACTTGCTTCTCCTTAATCTTTTTTATTGAAAAAAAAACTGACAAGGAAGTGGGGCCTGCAACTATAGCTCCACCTGATAGGATGTTGCTGATCCCACCTGAAGGAGTTACAGAAGGGTCCTTGTGCCAGAAGATGATGGTAGTAAGAGTCCAGGGGGTTTCTGATGAAGAAATTTATGCACACAAATTCCAGGTATACATTTTTTGGATTTGGCCTTGGGAGTCCTGATTACAACATTTTACATTGTTTCTTCTAAGCAGTGGAAATTGGACTTTTTGAATGGTACATTATTCTTTAATTGCAGGGAAAACACCCAACCCAACATTTTAGAGTAGTGTTCATACTGTAATCCACAGTGAATCCTCTCTCACATTATAAGAGTAGGGAAGACTGAAAGGGAGTGCAGAGGACAAAGGCAAGGTGAACTGCCTCCATGCATTTCAACTTCCCAGATGCTGGTTGGGAGGAGCTGCTGGTTGTGAGTAGGGAAGACTGAGAGGGAAGTGTACAGGACAAAGGTAGTGGCTCATGAATTATATAAAAATCCAAAACAGCAATAATACATTCAGGCATACAAAGAAAACAAAGTAGAGGAGAATGAAGAACGCCTCCAAACGTTCGACTACAACTACTACGCCATCATCCAAAAGGGCAGCAATAGCTACCAACGAGTCATATGATGCTTCCGTTTCATCTGTGCCAAAGAATTCGAGGAGGATGAGAGTACTATGAAGTGCTCCCTGTGTGATTTGTATGCTCATCACAAGTGTCTGGGATTAACCAAAGGTGTTGCCCAGTTTTTACACTCGACATCTTTAAATATTCCCAGTTTGTATTTCCACTGTTTTGCCCCTTTTGTAAGCCTAAGTTCAACAAATTCACTGTTTTGCTCAAATGGGTTGACAGTATGGAAGAGTGTTTGGCAGACACGGAGTAGTGAACCATCAATTTCCTGGGATTCTGATTTAAATTACCGACCTCAGTCGCAAGATGTTACAAAACCTGTGCACGACATTTCGCTCATTGTGAAAGACACAATTGAAAGAGAAAAGTAATGACCAAATACAGTCTTATATGGATTGGATGACTTTGACAAATCTGATGACATCACCAGGGTGCATGGAATTATCAGCAGTTTCCAAATGTCGCCATTACACCCGACATTATTCACCATTTAGAGACAAATAACTTGCTATCCGATAAACAGTTTGGCTTCAGGAAAAATTCATCCTGTAATTTACAACTTTTGCACTGTAAAAATATTTGGACTACATGTCTCAATCAAGGTAAAGCTGTAGATGCAATTTACAAAGACATTTGTAAGGCTTTTGATACAGTAGTACATGAAACTAAATTCTTACGGTAGTTCTGGATTTTTGCACAAGTGGATTGCTGCCTTCTTGTCTAACAGATTGTAGAAAGTCAAAATAGGGAACTCTCTGTCTAATCCTGCATCAGTTAACAATGGTGTTCCGCAAGGCAGCGTTTTAGGACTCATGCTTTTCCTGCTCTATATCAATGATTTCTATGATTAACTTAAAAGCAGTTGTGTCCTTTTTGCCAATGACATAAAATTATTTAATACTACAGATTGTTTTGCAAAGTGATCTGGATTTCTGAATGGTCATCTATTTGGCAACTTCAATTTTGATTAATTAATGCTCTGTCTTACATATTGCTAAACATAATCAGAATGTTAAGTAGAAGCTAGGTGATATTGATCTAGCAGATGACCCTCACTTTGTTAAGGACCTAGGTGTATTCATCTCTGACAATCTATGCTCCAAAGTTCATTGTAACAGCATTGCTTAAAAACACTAAGAGTTTTTAACTTAATTCTACAAAGTTTCTTTTCTGAAAACATTGTATTGCTAACTTGAACTTATAAAGCTTACACTAACCAATCTTGGAGTACTGTTCAACTGTTTGGAATCCCGACCATATATCTGATACTAGCACAATCGAGCGGGTTCAGAAGTTCTTTACGAGAAAAGTTTTGCATTCTTCTGTACATAATCAAATTCCCTATGCTACTAGGCTCAAAATTCTTGGTTTGGCTAACCTGGAACTGCACCGCTTGCGGTCAGACTAAGGTATTGCATACAAAATTGTCTGTAGTAAGGTTTTACCTGTAAATGACTTTTTCTGTTTTAATTGCAATAATACATGCACAAACAACTATTTTAAACTCAATGTAAACCATTTTAAACTTGACTGTAAAAAATATGATTTTTGTAATAGAGTTGTCAAAGTCTGGAAGGCTCTATCTGATTCAGTTGTCTCAGCTACAAATTTTCACAGTTTTAGTCATAAATTGACTTCTATGGACCTCACTCAATATTTAAGAGGTCCGTAAAGGGGACGTGCATAAGTGCACTGTGCCTATCGTCCCTGTCATTTTATTTTTATTTTCATATTATATTATTCCTGTTTTCATTTTTGTTTGACAAATTATAAATAAAAAAGATTGTTCCTAAAGTGGAGGAATTATGTAAAACATTACTATAATGTTTATTTAGAGACATACATTTTAATTTATGATAATTAGCTTAACCTACAATACTTGGGGTAAAACAAAATGTTTTAGAAAATGAAATAGATTGGTAACTAACTTGAAACATTACTGCAGAAGTTAGTAACACATATGCCACATATATTTTTCTTTCTAAAAAACAGCTTAAAAATGTAACACCATTTGCTGAATAGTTTCCCAAGACTTTTTTCATTGTGATTTCTGGGAGTAGAGAAACCTTCATAGGTCCATACAATATAATATTGTGGGGTTTTTAATTAAAAAAAAAGAATTTTACATAATGCAAGAGAAAATCTGAGTGATTGGATCCTGAAGGGCCCTGGCAAATAAACAAAATTTGTTATTACAGCAGAAATCAGAAAGGATTTCTTTTCAGCCATCCCGTGTAGCCATCTACTTCGTCCTAGTTACAGAAGGCATATACCCAATGGAGCATCAGTTTTAAAGAAAGCTGATTTTTAAAAAATTCCTCCAGAATAAAAACAGTTCGGATTCATCTGATTGTATCAACAAGTCTTTTTCTCATATAAAAACCACAGACCTAAGACTGAGTACGTTTTGCTGTCCAGAAAGACAAATTGATCACTATGGTCAACAGAGTTGAATAAAATTTGTCAATGGCCCTCTGCCTTTCCTTTTTTCCTTCTTTTCTAGCCTTTTAGCAGTCTTGGAGCTGGGGATTCTGGACTTTCTCCAACCTTCTTTTGTAGCTGTGCTCTTTTTGAAAACATCACAAGCTGTGTCCTGCTGAGACGACCGGAAAGATAACCTGAAAAGCAAACATGGACACAACTCAGAATGGAGAGGATTTCTTGTTGCTGTTGATTGTAACCATGCTTTTCAAACATCATTTAGATCAGCAGTGAACCATTGCATGTGCCAGTTGACATAAGCACTGAACCATTTGCATGGCTACCATCTGCTGTGATTAATGCAAAGCCTACACCTGAAATACAATAAACTGAATCATTGCTTCCTTCTCTCTCTCTCTCTCTCTCTCTCTCACACACACACACACACACACAGACACACACACACACAACACACACACACACACATCACCAACCAAATTTTAAAATACGGTATTTTCCATGCCTGCATTTTATTCAATTGTTTATGTGTGTGTACACAGAAACACAGAACTAACACTCTTTATTCCACAATCATTAATTGGACCGTCTGAATGGCTTCAGGAAGCTATGATGGCATCATAGAAAGATATAAATATAAACATATAAACATATAAATATACAAAGATATAAATAGAAAGGTCCCTGGTTAATTTTGTGGAAAGGTGCTGTCAGATCCATGTATCTGCCATTCTTCGGTGGAAGAAGGGAGTGGGTTGATACACTTAGTTCTCTTTCCTCTTTATGTATCCTGAGTATTCTATTTCTTGCCTTGTCTTTTTGTATAACCTTTCACCTGATTTATAACTGTTGCTTGGCACCTCAGATGCCTGGAAAATTCTCACCTCTCGGGGAATGCTGAGGGAGGGCCATATGGATTGCAATGCCAGAAGATGGCCCTGAGAAACTCATCTATTTCTCAGAGAGGCTGGTACAACAACATCTTCATACCTACGGATTGGTGGAATCCACATCGGACTGTTGGGAGGGGTTTCTAATTCCCTTTATCCTAGTTGTATGCCCTGAGGGACCTCAGAGCCTGCTTTGAATTCTGATTTGCTTTCACCCCCTTTTCAATAAAAGGTTCCTTTTGAAATACGAAGTTTTCAAGAGTCTATACTTGTTTGAAGGCGGGAGAGGCTGGTCCTTACAGGGCCCTTGTTTGGCTTCTGGGAGACAGGCAGTTTCTATTCTCACAATTAAAACTCCTGAGAAGTGGAACAAAGAGGAGGAGCCATCCGTAACCCAAAATGACTAAATGATATCAGTGCAAATCTGGGCATTTTTTTCAAGGGAGGAGTTAGTATGACAATGGAGTGGGTTTGGTTCCAACAGGCCTATTTCCATTCCTATCATTATTTTTACATTGCTGAATATCCATTCATACAGAATTTTGGAGGAGGTATTTGTGCTTTGCTTTAGCTAATAGTAATCCAGAGAGATGGTGTGTTATTTATTAACATATATATGAAGTACGATGAATTAGAATGTCTAAGCGCACATGGAATTACTCTAATATACTGCTCCTATGTATTGATCTGTAAACTAAATTTGTAACTTGAGGATACTAGTCTGTAGCTTGAGGAATGTTTTTCCCTTTCTGAATTTTTACTTCTCATAAGATATTTCAAGTTTGAATATAGTTTTGCTGTACAGATTGTTAAATTTGCAGTGATCCTTCAAACTAATAGAGAAAAGTAACTAAGCAGAGGATCAGGTAAGCTGAGCTATTCATTATCAGCAGCTGGAAGCTATTCAAAGACTCTCTGCTGGAGATCAGGCACAATCCACCCGTTGATTGTACCAAACTAGGATTGCATAGTTAGATAATCATCCAATCAGTAGGTGATTGGATTAAACCCCAGTTTTCTTTACTTTCTGCTTTCAGTTTGCATGCTTGCATGATTCTGTGTTGTATCCTAAATATCTGGTGTTCACCCTAATTTAAATGAAACTGGACTTGCAAAGGTTTCTATAAACTTTCATAGGTCTGAGAGGGAGCAAAAACCCATCTCTTTATATAAGAGTAATGATTTTACTGACAATACACATCGAGACCAATCATTTAGTATTTTTAAAGGAGGACAAAAAGCTTCAGGATCAATCAGACCTTTAATTAGCATTTCCTTATTTGGACAAATGAACAACAGTGATGGTCATTATATTTTACATTGTTGCACTTTTTGACAATAATAATAATAATAACCAGCCTACTTAGATTTCCCTATATTCCTAGATGCTATCTTAATAACTCTTAGGTCCTTGGTTAAGACTTGAATTATTAAATTTCCACCAGCTCTAGACTGTAAATTTAATTTAGATTACTATTATTACTACTACTACTATTGCTGCTGCTGTGGCTACAATCATCATCATCCCATGACTGGGCCTGGACAGCTATTGGGTGTGGTCCCTATGGTTATGGGATTACTGATCTACAAATCAGTAGTATTTTAGACATCGTGAACCAACCCAGGTACCTACAATCACTACTGATGAGAAGAAACAAAATTCCTCACTGGATCGGTCATTGCCCGAGTCAACAAGGGCCACGTCAGATGCTATGGCTCCTGGACATCTGTCGAAAAATGAGCTACAGGTCTCAGTTCTTACTGCTAGGGAACCAGGGCATGCAACTGCAAAGCGACTGGAACAAAAACGCAAAATTTGGACAACTGAAGAAAATTGAGAAATCATCAAATGTTACCATCAGGCAGAAGCAACAGCCAGGGGATTTCAAAAAAGAATGATGCAACTGTGGAAGGAAAAACACCCAGAAAGTGACATAACTGAACAAAGATTAATGGATCAAAGATGTTTCATCATCTGTAATAAAGTTTTCACAGATGCAAAAATGCAACATCTAGAAATATTGGCTAAAAAGAAAACAACAAGTAATGATAAAGAAGCTGAAGAAATTGTTCCAACACCTGAACAAACAGAACAACCAGCAAAAGAAACCAACATGCAAGATGAGGATCTTCCTGTGCACAACTTGAAAGTGTAGAACTAAGTGATCTAGTGAAAATATGGAAAGAAAAGATTGAAAACCACATCAAACACAGAAAGAAAAAGATTCCTGCCATTTGTGAACTGCATAGCAAATGAGTGAAAGATCTGTTAACTGCCATGAACAACATTTTAACTTCCATCCTATCCAGCACACTATATGAAACCAACCAACTGATGTATAGCACAGTCGCCATTATAACTGCAGAACTGGGTTATAAAATGCCAAAAAAGAAACCCACTGGAACACAAAGTAGAAAATTCAACTTGAAAAAAAAAACTACGAGGGGATGTCAGCAATTTGAAGTACTTGAAAGAAGAAAAACTAAAGAATAAAAAGTTGAAAAAGTTTACAAAAAAAAACTTGGAGGAAAAAACAATAATGGAAATCATGGAAGAACTAAAATAACGTGTAATAGCAACAGCAAAGAAAATCAAAAGATATGAAGGAGGAATACAACAACATCATGAAAATGTCCAGTTCAGAAGAAACCAACACCTCTTCTACCAGTCACTTGATGAAAATCAAGTCCAAACTAATATTCACCCATGTAAAGAAAAGACTTTGAACTTTTGGAAAGAACTATGGGGAAACACAGTGGAATACAACAAAACTGCCTCCAGGATCAAGATATTCAAAAATAAACAACAGGAAACAAAATGGAAAATATTGTATTAACAACTGATATGGTTGCAAAACAAGCAAAAAGGGTCAAGAATTGGAGTGCACCTGGCCTGGACGAACTGCATGGATACTGGCTAAAACACCTGACCAGCCTCCATCACCGCATGGTCATTCAGTTTGATGAAATGCTTCAAAATGCAACAAACAAAAATGGTTAACAGCTGGCTGAACATATTTGATAATGAAAGATCCAGAAAAGGGCACAGAACCCAACTATCACCCAATTACTTGTCTGCCAACAATATTCAAACTTTTATAAGAATACTGGCAAATTCAGTATTCAGTCATCTGATGGAAAACAGCTTGTATCCAGTAGAATGAAAAGGAAATTATAAAAAATCAAGAAGAACAAAAGATCAGCTGCTCATTGAAAAAAAGGTACTAAAAATGCAAGACGAAGAAAAATGAATTTGAATATGGCATGGATCAATTACAAGAAGGCATTTGACTCACTACCCGTGGATTAATGCCTGTCTGGAAAACTGTAATATTTGTACATTTTTTAAAGCAGAACTGCAAATATGGAAAACATTCTAAGAGAAAATGGGGAGAATCAGTGGTGGTATTCTACCGGTTCGGCCCAGTTCAGGCTGAACCAGTAGTAAAAAATGTTTCTGTTTGGCCAAACCGGTAGTAAAAAAAACAGCTACTGGTTCGGCCAAACTGTATTTCTTTCCTTTTTTCCCCCTTTTTTCCTTTTTTCCCCCTCCCAACAATCAGCTGTTCTGATGATCAGCTGTGTCGGGATCCCCCTTGCTGTCTTACTGTTTCATCCAGGAGGGTTCCCTGAGGCCCAGGAGGCAAAAAAAAAACAGAGCACAGGGGGTTTTGCGTGGCTCCCCCCATGCTCTGTTTTTGGCCTCCTGGGCCTCAGGGAAGCCTCCTGGGAGCAAAAATGGCCTCCCATGAGGCTTCCCTGAGGCCCAGGATGCAAAAAAGAAGCATGGGGGGTTGCTGCATCTCCCCCATGCTCTGTTTTTCACCTCCTAGGCCTGAGGGAAGCCTCATGTGAGCAAAAATGGCCTCCCAGGAGGTTTCACTGATGCTCAGGAGACCAAAAAAAAATGGAGCACGTGGGGTGCTGCAAAAAAAAGAAGCCATACCCACCCACTCACATGGCCATGCCCACCTAGCCATGCCCACAGAACTGGTAGTAAAAATATTTGCATCCCACCCTTGGGGAGAACATTGGTAAAGTCAACATCAGAAGAGGAATCTTTCAAGGGGACTCACTTTCACTATTACTATTCAACATCACATTAATTCCACTGACAATAATCTTACAAAACACAAAACTGGGCTACCAAATCTCAAGCCAACATGGCAAGATAAACCATCTACTATATATGGATTACTTAAAACTGTATGCGAAAATCCCCACTGAACTTGAATCAATACTCAACACAGTTCAACTGTTCAGCAATGACATCAGAATGAACTTTGGACTTGAAAAATGTGCTATATTATCCATGCAGTGAGGAAAAATGGAAAAAAATTAGAAGGAATAGAACTGGGAAATTGATGCATCATGAAAGCATTAGCAAAGGATGATGATTACAACTACCTAGGCATATTCTGCGCATGCTCCCAACATGGCCGCTAGCAATAGCTAGAGCTCTGTAATGGGAGGAATAGGAATTTGTCCTGTGGAGGAATTTGTCCTCGATTTCCAGCCCTTACCCCCTGAGATCGACTTATATTGTCTGGGGGTACGGAAAATGATATTTGCTCTGACCCCCAACTTACTGGAAAAGATCTACCTACAAATATTGGCGGCAAAAGCAAGGGCAGCGATAACGGCATCAGTGAAAATGGCGACAGCAGCTGAGAGCCGACAACAGCTTCTGGTGACAGTTGGGAGCCGACGAGAGCTTCTTACGTTGGTTGGAGCAGCTAGAACATTGGAAATGAGAGCAGTATGGGGGCTGTTATCATTACCCCTATGGACATTACCACTTTAAATACTACCACTATAGACATTTTGGAGGTTGTGAGCATATGGGGCACAAACAGGAACCCTTGCAAAAAAGACTTGCTAGAACCTATTCAAACCAAATTCCTGAGAGCCATCTTATCTGCACCCAAAGGAACTCCAAATGCCCAAGTAAGAATCAAGACAGGCATGCCTCAAATTCAGGTAAGAGCCTGGAAGATGATGATCATGCATTGGCTAAAAATGCATTTCTTTCCAGAGGGACTGACCCTCTAATACTGATTGATAACTACCCTCCCCTGGAAGTAGGCAATAGACCACAAACTGGGTTGTTATGGACTTTCACCAGTATTCTTAATGTCCCTAGGCTTTGACCAAGCAAAGCAAGTAATAATCAATAGAATGAAGGACATGGAGTTCCAAGAAGAATTAAATAGGTTGGCTTGCCACAGCAGGGACAGAATCAAACAGGGAGTGTGGGAATCAGCAAGATATCTGAATGATCTGACCTTCCCAAAACAAAGAATAGCTTTCTTCAGAGCCAGATTTAATATTCTCCCATCAGCACTTCTTCAGGGCAGGTATAAGAAAACACCAATAGCAGAACGGGTATGTATATGTGGTAAAGGAGAAGTTGAAGATATCTCACATGTCTTATTGTACTGTGAGCTATACAGAGTTTATAGGTCATTGTATATTCTTCCCTTACTAGAGAGATTGCCAGGGAGGGCAGACAATTTTTATGTAGACTTTCTCCTCCAGGATTCAAACCCAGGTATTACCCGTGTAGTAGCAAAATTCTGTGTTGCTGCAATGTCTACAAGGAAAAAACTGGTTACAGAATTATAGCGGTCAATTTATGACAATTTTTGTAGATAGAACAATCTTTGGAAAATGATATTTACACACATACTTATTGGATCTCTACTAATATAAACCAGGGAGTGACCCTAACTGTTTGAGAACATGTATTTTCTTAACAGGGATGTTATTGTCCACTATTAATGTATTATAATGTCAGTATTTTTATGTATATGTAAATAGTGGTGTCTATTGCTGGTCTAAGACCGTAATAAAGTTTATTCTGATTCTGATTCTGATTGGGAGATGAGAGCGGTATGGGGGCTGTTATCATTACCCCTATGTACATTACTGCTTTAAATACTACCACTATAGACATTTTGGAGGTTGTGAGCGTTGTTACTGGACAATTTAGGCCCATTATTACCATCACTGTTCATATTGCCTGGCCGTTTATATTCTTGTTGGACTTGTTTTTGTCGATACTGGGGGCATTATCTGCAACATCATGAACTGCACTGGCAGATGGGACCTAACCCCAATTTGGGGCCGCTGGTGTGAAAGTCTGATGCTACAGGCATGGAAGCTCCATAGGTGCTGGAATCTCGACCTGAACATGGGACCTACACTGGACTCAAGACATGGAGATTGCCATTCCAAGGGGGGATGGGCTCACCAGCTTAAGTTAGAACTGATGTGCTGGCATACCCCCACTTCTTGGTTAACAGGGGCTGATGAAGTCAGGGTGTCTAGGGCCTACACTGAAATAGCACCCAGGCTTGTCCTGGGTGCTGTGGGTGTGGGCCTGGAGGAGCCTCGATTCAGACCCTGGAGGGACATTGCTTCGCCCAAAGTGAAAGTCATCTCCCAGAGCATGGTGGAGGATGGGACATCCCCTAAACAACATGGGTTGCCACATGGGTTGCCTGGTTGCCTAGTTACCCATATTGATATCAACCAGGACATAAACTACTGGACCGCTGATCCCTCCCCCACTGGACTCCTTTACCATCTAGAGACTTGGGCCATCTTGAAATCCGGACAGAAGGTCTTTTCCACCCTCCCACTCTCTCAGTTCAAGGATGCCTATGAGGATGGATGTCCCTGCCGTCATGAGAGGGCGGCAGTGAACACTGTGGAACCACACTCGCCAATCTGTTGTGGGAGAACAGTAGAGGCTGGGAATATGATCCCTGCTGGCTATTGCCAGAATCCCCGAGTAGGCAAGTTGTGGAATACCACCACTGGTGAGAGCATGGTGGTCAGTCCATGGGCCTTTGTCAACAAGCTCCTCGGTGATTGTGAGAGAATCCTGGGCCCGGACTTTTCCAACAACTTGACCTGGACTGATTATTCAATCTGAACACTTTCCACAAATCATCTTTCCTCCCGATCTTTACAAACAGAACACTGCGGACTTTTCTAGCTACCGAGCTGCAGGCCCTGAGGGACTCCCCTCTGTCCTGGATGTGGCCTGCCGGGTTATCGATGGCCTACCTTGATGATGGATCTTGGGATCCCGAGAGATGGCATCGTGCGGGAAAGGGAAAGGGGGTTGGGTAATAAGAGAGGGACCAAGACCCCTTTATTACATTTTTTAAATAAGCTTTTAAGGGGTTTAAGGGGAAAGAAGGATTGTCAGGCAGGGTTGGAGCCTGAGGGAGCCCCAACAGGATTTTCTCAGTCCAGGTCGGAAATGGACCTTGGCGGGGGGCGGGGATGGGGGCTGGCCGGGGCCTCGGGGGAACGGGTGGAGTATGGGATCTGCACAGTGACTGGGAAAGGCAGCAGAGGTAAAGGTGGAAGGTCATATCGACCTATGGGAGTGCGCACCTGCTATCTTCAAGTGGTAATGCAATCCGACCCTCCGATTCCTACCCATCTGCCCGGGGGCTTAGAGAAGCGGGATCCTGGGCTGAGGCTGGTTTATTTGAATGCCAGGTCCATTGGCAACAAAGCTCCCCTCATCCAAGATCTGATTGAGGAGGAAAACGCAGACCTGGCCTGTATCATGGAGAACTGGTTGGGCCAGGAGGGAGGGGTCCCTCTGGCAGAACTCTGCCCACCAAGTTTCCATGTAATACACCAGCCTCGGACCCAGGGTAGGGGCGGGGGAGTGGCTGTGGTTATCAGGGAGGTCCTTGATCCAAGGGAGGCCACTGTCCTGCAGATAGGCGGGTGTGAATCCCTTCTACTGAGATGGGGCCCTCAGGGTCACTTGGGTTTGTTGCTTACATACCTTTCTCCCAGCTGTGTATCAACAATCCTGTCTGGTCTACTAGATGTCCTATCAAGGGTGGTGGTTGAGTTCCCCAAACTTATTGTGTTGGGGGATTTCAACCTGCCATCCCTGGGGGGGGGCATCAAAATTGGACCAGGAGTTCATGGCTTCCATGGCGGCCATGGACCTGACCCAAATAATACAGGGTCCCACTCATGAGGTGGGACACACCCCTGACCTGGTTTTTATCTCGGGACAATGGTATAATGATCTAGGTGGGGGATCTCCGATCGTGTACCCCCTGCCATGGACCGATCATTCCCTCCTGCGGCTGACCTTCCAAGATACCACTCCCCATCGCTGGGAAACAGAAGCAGAACCAATGAGATGGTTCCGCCCCAGGCGCCTAATGGACCCAGAGAAATTCCAGGTGGCGCTTGGGTCAATCCCGTCCTCTCTCGCCCATGACTCGGTTGAGACCCTGGTGAATGCCTGGTAGACGGCTGCCGCCGAGGCACTCGGTTGAGTTGTTCCTTTGCGTCCTCTCACCCGAAGCAGATCCCAGTTGGCTCCCTGGTTTTCCAGGGAGTTCTGGGAAATGAAGCATTGGAAGAGAGGCCTAGAGAGCTGTTGGAGGTCCAGCCGGTCTGAATCTGACCGATTGCAGCTGAGGGCCTATATTAGGTCCTATTTGACTGCTTGAGGGCTGGCGTATCTATCTATTTCTCCTCTCTCATCGAATCCGCAGATAATCACCCGACTGCCCTGTTCAGGATCACCCACTCCCTCCTTAACCAGAGGGGAGGGGAGGATCCTTTACAGGTACGGGCTGAGAAGTTTAGTCAACATCTGATGGATAAGATCGCTCAGATCCAGGCTGGCTTGGACTCCAACTGGTCAGAGTGCGATGGCAATGATATTGCAGGTCTTAGGAGTGTTATCTGGGAGGAGTTTGACCCTGTAACTCCAAAAAAGGTGGACAAGATTATGGGAAGACTGAGCGCTGCCACGTGTTTATTGCAGTGGCGTGGGTTGTGATGGGAGTGTCCTGATACTCCTGCATGCGCTGCACTGGTTACCGGTTGCCCTCCGAGTGAGATTCAAGGTGCTGGTTTTGACCTATAAAGCCCTTCATGTCTTAGGACCGGGATATTTACGGGAGACCCTGCTGCCAGCGACTATTTCCCAACGCACTGTACGCTCTCATGGACAGGGCCTCCTTGGGGTCCTGTCAGCCAGGCAATGTCGGCTGGTGAACCCCAGGGGTAGGGCCTTCTCTGTGGGAGCACCCCCCTTTAGAACCAACTGCCCCTGGAGCTCCGGGTGGCCCCTGATCTCTGCTCCTTCCGCTGGGGCCTAAAAACATGGTTATTCCACCTTACTGACCTGGACTGAGGATGGGCTATATGGGGAATTTTTAGAATTGTTTTAATGTTTTAATTATATTTTGGGTTTCTATGAGATTGATCTTCTTTTGATTGTATATTTATATTGTTTTACTGTATGCTGCCCTGAGTCCTTGGGGAGATGGGGTGGCTTAGAAATCCAATAAATAAATAAATAAATAATAAATATTGGAAGCAGATAACATCTGGAATGGAAAAGTCAAAAGAGTCAACACAAAAGGAATATATCAGGAGGGTCTGCAAGATATTAAAATCAAAACTGAATGCTGGAAGCATAATTAAAGCCATTAATACATGAGCAATTTCAGTGATATATTACCCAACTGGAATCATCAATTAGACTGTGGCTGAACTGGAAAACTTGGGCTGGAAAACATGTAAACAATTGAATATGTACCACGCTTTACACCCATGAAGTGACAATGACAGGTTGTACCTGCCAAGAATAGGGGGCAGAGGCCTATTTTGTAGTAGAAGAAAAATGAAGTTTGAATATATGAACCAAAGTACAGAAAAATTGCTAGAGGCTGTGAAAATGGAGAACATTACAAAAACAACAGAACGAAGGCAGAATATAAGGAAAAACAGCTGGATGACTTTGCATGGACAGTGAGTCAGTAAGTTGAAAACTCCATTTTTCACCTCCATTTTCTCTTTCAGTCATGTGATTCAGAGTAGAAGGTATGCAAGCCTCTCTACATGCAAACACAGAGATGCAACAAGAGAGGAGCAGAAACACACACATATACACAGTATGTTATTCTTGACAGAGAAGAAAGTACAGATACCTCTTATGGCTACTACTGGTAAAGGGGATGGAAGAATTGCAGAAGTCATGTGCCCTAGTTTGTTACTTATGGCAAAAGAAGAACAGCCTAAAATATAAGGAAACATGAGTGAAGGCAGGGAATGGAGGAAAATATTGCAGCAATATAGGATGCTTTAGCCAGGTTATCTTTCTTATTTTCCATTTACAGTATGTAACCCATAACCAGGAATAGTAAAACAGAAATCCATGAGTTAAAGTAAAATATATTTTCTTGTTTCTGCAGACTTGACACTTTCAAAGATGTTTTTTCTGCTCTCTTGGTTATGAAGATAGCATTTATAATGTAAATTGATCCACCCTCTGGCTGTATTTGTTGTTCCTAATTCATCCAATGAGTGAGAATTCCCAGCTGTATATGAACAGGGCTTTCACATCAAGTCTCAGTTTATGGACATTTAGACAATATAACCTGTCTGTTCCATGAAGACTCTCCCTCCTACCCTTTTATCTGCTTTTTGATCCCCAAACAATAGTTATATGATGTCTATCATCTAAATCTGAAATTATGATAAGGAAGATACACCTATTAGGACACACAATTACAGTAATTCTAATTTGAGGTTCAATTCAGGATTTCTTTCCATTCATATGCAGAGGAAGAGAAGCAATTGTCTCTGTCTATCCCGATCACCATTTAAACACCTGTTTTGCTGGAGTAGTCTATATGAAATTCAACTCAAGGGGTGCTTTCACTAGCATAAGGACATATTGGATGCAAGCCAATAGAGATATTTCTTCATTCTTCCCTTTCTAAGCCACAATTCAGTATACAAGGACCAACAACTTTCCACCAGCTTCCTAGGTCATAAACTGACCTTTAAACTGAGTCTAATACTCAAACTTCTTTTGTAGCCTTCCTCAATAACCAGTATCTTGAGCTCAGGTAGGAATAACGATACCCTATAAGTCCTGTTAATTAAAAATTTCTCCTGCCTTTAATATTGCAAGAATGAAATACTTCCTAATTACAGAGACTGGACTTGTAGGCAGTCAAATGTTTTGTATTTGGGTGGATTATGTTAAGTGTTTCATAAATACCACACATACAGGCAGACATTAATCATACTATTTTATTGGGCTCATTTTAATTTGGTTATGTTATCTTTGCTTCAAAAATTATTACTTGCCTAATGCTCCTGGGTTTGGATAGAATGAAGAAAAATCTATTCAAAGAAATTGAGTATCATAAAATTGAACGATGAGATTGTAGATTAATTACAATATCTATAGTCTGCCTACTGTGGTGAGATAAACTGAATGTGTGGAGAATGTTATGAGTATTACATTACTTCTTCAACAGGAAATGTGTTTGATTTAAGTAAAAAAAATGTTTCTTTTTCTCCATTTCCGCTCCTCAGACTAGCAATGGCTATATTTCTTTATATAGTAAGCATCAAACATATTCTACAAGACTCTTATTCTTGAAGCTTCTAAATACCTGTGATATAGAAAAATACCATGGCTCACCATCCACTTTCCAGGAAAATTTTTGGGAAACGTTTAGATGGTTCAGTAGATGATATGATTGACAGATGAGAACTTAATAGTTCACTAACAGCTACCTTCCTATTTGGCATTCAGTAATAGTGCAAGAACTTAATCAATGAAGCTTCAGTTTAGATTAAAGCTTTTTTACCCAAGCTAACTAGCATCAAAATGAAAACATGACTTCCATCAATATGGAACTTCCATGCAAGCATAAAACTGGAAGCACATGCAATAACGCACAGGAAGCATTGCATTCAGGGTGTAATGTATTTTTAATTACAACTTTTGAATGCCCTTGATAGAGATTTTCCAGTCCATCACCTCCTCCATTTGTCTGTGTTAATGCATTGCATTGATTATGTGATTTGTAAATTTTTTCACTGGTATACATAATATGGTAAAATTTAATCTCATAATTGATTTAATTATTACATTTTGAAACATATCAAGCTGTAGCAGATATTCCAGGGCCTAGTGCTGTATGAGAACTTTAAATTAACTTGCACATAAAGTTCTTAAAAATTCTTTCTTGATTAACCCATGGGACTTTTTCACACTACAGAGCTTACTCCTATAATGACTTCAGCAGTTAAAGTCCTTTCATCTCTTCCATTTGTACTACCATTCCAGCATAGATTTCACAATTATTTTTCCTCTCTGCTCTGCTCCCAGATGTCATGAAGGAAGCAGGGAGGTGTTGTGCTTTAGCGAAGGTCACCAATAATAATGATATATCTTTGATGCTTTCACACTCTGAGTTGCCTTGTGTCCACAAATTCTCCGGGAAGATTTTCCATAGGATCATTCCCATGCAAATACTCCTCCAGTTATTTTATAGTTGCAGTTTGGCAATTTCTGATCTTAGAGCAGAGCTGAGGCAGAACAACAAATTAATCAACTATGCAAAGGAACTAGTCCAGGAAACATTAAACATCCACCTCTGCCTCACCTACACATTGCCCCTATACAGGACACCATTAACATTATAAAGAAAGATGTGCCTTATTTTTAGTTTCTCTAAAAATAAATATTTCAGCAGTCTCCTCTTGTAGGAACTCAATGGATTTGGAGGAAATGCTCCCATCACTAGGATCATGCAGCAGTATGAACCATTTGCTTAAGATTTTGAAGGCAAAGAAAGAAAATGTCACTTTAAAAAGCAGCCAAGATCACAATACTGAACCAAGGCAAATGTTTGGAAAGCAATTTTTCTGGTAATTTGTACAACTTTGTTGAATCTGCTAATATCACAGCGAATATCAAACATGTTTCCTAACTTAAGATAGAAAAGGGCATGTTAACAAAATAAGAAGGCTGTAGGCCACAGTTCAGCCTCTATGAGATGGGGAATGCTGAATGAACTATAATCTTGATTGGTATCTTATGCTTTATTCTCACCTTATATCAGGTGTTGACAGCTTTTGAAATGTACCAGAGCCTTGGGAAACTTCGCTTATGACACCTGCTCTCTGCATCAAGGGAACTATTGGAAACATAATAGTAAAAATCATCTTTTCATTTCACTTCTTCTCAACACAAGACAGGATTGTTCCAAGGATATGGACCTCTGAGCCCACTACTATTCCAATTCTGCTGTGGGCTTCTCTTCAAATGCCAAAAATATATATTTCTTAAAAGGTCAATGAGTTGTGAAATATTTGTATTAACCAACTCCTGAACCAGCTCAGTTCAAAAGACCTTCTCAAGTACAAGAGCCTCTGGCTGCATTGGAATAAAGTAACTCAGCGCCTCATCCAGAAAAAAGGCAGCTCCTCAGCCTTATTGCAGGAAAGGAAAGGCTGAGCAATGCAAGAAGCTAAAAGCAATTGCCAGCTTTTGGATCTCTGCTCATCCCCTCTTGCCCTTCTCACCATATGGTCAGCTAGTAAATGCAGGGCAAACTCTCTTGCTGATTAACAAATAGTCAACAGGGAAAGGGAAAAAAGCTGAGTAAGATATGAATCAAGAATGATCTCTGTATGTGTGTGTGCGTGTGTGTCACCGTTCATAAAATATATTACAATTAAATAATTTTAAAAAATATTTTAAAATAATAAAATTGGTTAAAACATTAAAAAACATTAGAAATATGCAATTCAATATACAAGATATTTGGCCCATTAGCAATATAGTCAGGAAAAGGAGCCCTAACTACATTCAGCACCCTAGGCTCAGGAACATGGCCAGGTGTTTAAGGCCTTACAAAAGGCTAACAGGGTTGGGCCATTCTAATCTCCGATACTGCTTGACCTAGTTGGACTGGTAGAGATTATTGAAAAAAGGCCATCCCTTAGATCCCAAGGCATGTAGGGCTTTATAGGTAACTACCAGCACCTATGAGCCTCAATGGCGCAGTGGTTAGAGTGCAGTACTGCAAGCTACTGCAGCCAGCTGCCTACAATTTGACAGTTCAAATCCCACCAGGCTCAAGGTTGACTCAGCCTTCCATCCTTCCGAGGTGGGTAAAATGGGGACCCAAATTGTTGGGGGCAATATGCTGACTCTGTAAACCGCTTAGAAAGGGCTGTAACGCACTATAAAGCAGTATATAAGTCTAAGTGCTATTGCTATCTTAAATTGCACCTGCAAATATACCAGTAGCCAGCCCAGCTCATGCAGGAGTGGTGTTACATGTGCCATATATCTGGTACTATTTGCTATCTGTGCAGCTGCATTCTGTACCACTTGGAGTTTCTGAATGTTCTTCAAGGGTAGCCCCATGTAGAGTGTGTTACAGAAATGTAACCTGGAGATTACAAGGGTATGAATTACTATGAGCAGGGCCTCCAGGTCTAGGTATGGGCACAACTGGCATGTGGAGGTGTGCAAAAGCCCGCCTAGCCACAGCTGCCACCTGCTCCTTGAGTCCAGTAGGGCTCCCAGTTTGTGGACCAGGTCTGTTTGGGAAAGTGCAACTCCATCCAGAACCAAAGATGGAAGTTAAAATATCAGCACCACCACCACCACCATCGTATCTCCTTATTTTTTGATATTCTCTTTTTTCCAGATGACTTCCCTGATGACTTCCCTTCATGTATGCATTTCTTAGTTCAATTCAGAATAGAGCTGGAAGGGATCTTGGAGGTCTTCCAGTTTAACACCCAGCTCAATGAACTAAAATGAACTAAAAGTAACAGCTCTTCAATGTCCAGTAACAGAAGTGTGTGCAGTTCTTCTGTTCAGAATTATTTTAAGAACAATGTTCAAGGATCCTATATGAAGCCACTCTTCCAATGCAAAGGGTAAAGTGGCCCATAGAAAAAATACAAAACAGCCTATTGAGACAAGCTTACATTTGATCCCTGGTCTGCAAACATTGTAAGGCTACTTATGCTAAGTGAAGGAAGTCTAGGTTGATAGAAATTTTCTTGATTTTTAAACAGTCCAAATGGAATAGGACTAGCATTTAATCTGGTTGGAAGGCATTTTTTGCCATGTCCTAAAAGCTTATCATAGGAAGTTATAATAAAAGCTGAAACTTGGGGAAATGTATTTAATACTAAATATTGGGTTTACACGGGCCATAATTATTTGTACTCCTTGATCTGGATTGTTATGAATTATTGCATCTGTACAGGAACTTTCAGAGAATGACAGAACTGAACAGTCTAAATGTGTATTGATCAGGATGTTTCTCCCACTTTAAGAATTCTTTCTGCTGTAATCATGTGGGCTAATGTTCCATAGGCTGGCTCTGGAAATGCCAATCACAATGTAAATATCAGATACCAAATGGGAAATTTCAGCAGTAAAAGGCTTTGCTTTCTATAAGCCTTTTTTTTCCTAAGTACAAATTTATTCTATTCCACTGACTTAAAAATTTACATATACATTCATAAGCCTTTTTTAAAAAAAACAAAACTCTTTTTGTGGTGTAAAAATTTATAATCAACTTTCCAGTTTTATGTGTACTTTCTTAATATACATGTTTTAGAGTGCCATGTTCAGCAATATGCACATTTTGTGATGAACAATTTCTTTTTACATTTTGTATATTTTTGGGACAGGGGATCACAAAATTGGGAAATGATCAATAATGAAGGATAATTGCATTCCAATTCATGTATCAGTTTTGAAAGAGTTAGACTACATTAAGCTGGTTCTTATTAAAATGCACACCTTGAGGTGTGCATTAAAGGAAAAAGCTGGAGACCAAAGATCATACAGTAATCAATTATTTAAGGAAGTCAGATGAAAGGGAGTTTTTCAAGCATGAAATCTGTATTTCTTGGCATAAATCAGGTAGGCAGGGAAAGACAAAAGTGACTTTGGCTTGGTTCTCACTCAGTACTAAAACTGTGTTTGGCGGTTTTACATTTGGCTGCAGTTGGAGGCCTGGCATTGAGGGATGATAGTGGTTTGATTTCTTCCATCAGGTGGAAGGTAGGTTTTGTCATTCAATCCCTCACCTGTAGATTGTCACAGTATCAACTAGACCAGGGGTGTCAAACTGGCAGCCTGCGGGCCAGATGTACCACATGCAGGCCACGTACACCTCAGCTCGGTAAAGGGGGAAAACATTGTGATACGTCACGTGACAGCAACGTGATGTGGTGAGTTTGACACCCGTGAACTAGACAAAGGAGAATTTTGACTCTACAATGAGGTACTGATTTGGGTAAAGAAGGAGTGGTATAACTGTTCATTGTAGACTCAAATATTCCAAGACAGTTTGCCATTCCACAAGAGACTGAATTCTTTTTACCATTCTCTCCAGCCTAAACTATGACTTACATCTGGTTTCTTTTCATACAATATATCTATTTCAATTTAGTTGGAGGGCATGGAATTCTTTTGTTTTTAGCATAAGACAATGCTGTGTTCATTTTCTTGCATTTCTGGTTCCTGAGTAAAATCTGCTCCTCTTTCCTTACACAAAGAATGAAAAAATATTTCAAGTGGAATTAACAATACATTATCTCAGGAAGGTGGCTGAATTGGCAGAAGCTAGACAAAAGAGACTGCAAGAAACAAGCTTGCTTGTAGTGCTGTTCTTGGAAAGCACGTCCTGGATATCTCCCTCTTGACACAGCCTTGGTTGTCTGTGAGGGCATTCATATCCAACTGTAATTGTCTAACAATTGTTCCACACTGGGAAAATAGTTCTGATTACAGACATTAACACATTGAGGCATTAAGTTTCTCCGCAGTAATTACCCTTGAGCTTAGTCTCACAAATGAATTAATATGCTGATCGCCTGGACTAATAGAACTAGCAGAAGAGTGATGAATTGCTTCCAAATCAGATAAAATCAAGCATGACATCATTTAATTAATTTTTTCTTTGGGGGACATAGCTAAGGAGGGAAGACAGTGGAAACATTGGGAAAGAGACAAATGGTCTCTTTGTGTGGGATTCCTTCCCTCACACCTAGCCCCTAAACAAGAGACGGGTCCAAGAGGACAGATTTTTCCTTTTCATGGAAAATGCCTTGTGGGAGAATATGCAGTATATAGACACATTGAATCACAGCTTGTTTTTTTTCCCTTCACATATTCCAAACCCTTTAAAATGGACATAAAGACCTACTGAAAACGCGGCTACCACTTTTGTGACTTTTCTAAATACCCGCTAGACTGAATTATGATGATGAAATTAAAAAAGCTATCATTCTTGCATGGCTTAATCTCATGCTGATGAGAAAAAGCTTGATCATGTGAGGTCTATTCTGCCTTTGATTTTTCAGATTCATACTTCTTGTTGCATTGTAAAATGATTTCCTTAAAATTATACCTCTCTCAGTTATAGAAACTGCAAGTGGCCTATATCTAAATAACAAAGCAGTCCAACAACCAATAATATAAATCTAACATGAAAAGCAAAACTAACTAAATATATTAAAAGTATTAAAATCAATCAGGCCACAGCTTTTAAGTGCTCTTCTAAAAAGTCTTTGTCAGAGTAGAATAGAATAGAACAGAATAGAATAGAATAGAATAAGCAGAGTTGGAAGGGACCTTGGAGGTCTTCTAGTCCAACCCCCTGCCTAGGCAGGAAACCCCACACCACTTCAGACAAATGGTTATCCAACATCTTTTAAAAAACTTCCAGTGTTGGAGCATTCACAACTTCTGGAGGCAAGTTGTTCCACTGATTAATTGTTCTAACTGTCAGGAAATTTCTCCTTAGTTCTAAGTTGCTTCTCTCCTTGGTTAGTTTCCACTCATTGCTTCTTGTCATACCCTCAGGTGCTTTGGAGAATAGCTTGACTCTCTCTTCCTTGTGGCAGCTCCTGAGATATTGGAACACTGCTATCAAGTCTCCCCTAGTCCTTCTTTTCATAAGACTAGACATAACCAGTTCCTGCAACCTTTCTTCATAAGTTTTAGCCTCCAGTCCCCTAAAGCAGGGGTGTTGAATTTGATTTCACTGAGGGCCACATCAGGGTTTTGTTTGACTTCAGGGGGCTGGGGTGAGTGTGGCCAGCTCGACATCATTCGTGTTGGGGGTGCCTGTGGTGGCCAAAGTGCTCTGCCAGCAAAAACGGGTTCCCAAGCTACATTTTTGGCTGCCACGACCTCCTGCAACCCTCTGCTAGTAAAAGCGGACCTTGGGAGGGTGGCTCTGTTTTCACTGGCAGAGGGTTGCAGGAGGCCATGGCAGTCAAAAATGGAGCTTGGGAGCCCATTTTTGCTGGCAGAGCACTTGGACCAATCCTTTGCTGTTTCCAGAACGGCCCTGCGGGCCAAATTTAAGTACTCCATGGGCTGGATCTGGCCCCCGGGCCTCGAGTTTGACACCCCTGTCTTAAAGGAATGTGGGGGCCATGGAGATTTCAGGGACTGTAGCTTCCATAGGGATGAGGCAGCTCCTAAAAAATTGTTTGCAGTCTGCTCTCAATCTGCTGAAGGGGGGGAATAAAGAACATCTCCTTGTAAGTTGAATGAACAGCATGGTCCCATAGCAAGTCTGGGCATTTATAGGCAATAAACAAGAAATCTGAAATATACCCTTAAATAGGCTATTAAGTGACGAAGTTCCTGCAATATTGGCATTACATTTTAAGGACTTTAAGGACCTACATTTTGCACCAATCACATACTTCTAATTGTCTTCAAAGGCAACCCCATAAGGAGTGAACTATAGTGTTCCAGTTCTTTTTTTTAAAACAAGTTTTATTCAGCTTTCTACATTTTAACATCTCTTTTTAGTGAACAGCATGATTACAGGTTCCACATATACATACAAATATGACCATAGTTACATATTCAATTTTTATATTCAATTTCTAGTCTTGACAATATTTTTATGCATTTTCTATTTTGTTATATTATTCCAAGTGCTTATCTCATAATTTAATTCACATATATTGACTTCATAGTTATTGTGCTTTTAATTGTCACATTTCTATTAAATTCTCTTAAATTCTAATTAGTAACACTTCTTCTATAAATTGGTTTCCCCCCTTTAATATCAATTTAAGAATGCCACCTCAGTTACATATTCATTAATTATTTCACCTTTTAAATCACATCAAATATTTAGCATTTTATTACCTACAACCTTAAAATTACTAATCCCCTTTAAAACTACATAACATATGTAAATCAGATTCTGCATGGTTTCCCCTTCTTAATTCCATAAAACTTGTCTACAGTTTCAGAAAAGAAAAAGGACATATTTATCTACTCATTTAATCCTAAACCCCAATGCCAATTTCATTCATCCTCCTATATTATTTCATTTATTTCAATCTATTTATTACACATATTCTATTAATTATTCCATTCATACTTAAACCAAAAGAAATGAAAAGGAAAATCAGCATTTCAATCCTCAAAAGTATTTCAATATATTTGATAAACATATTCCATATGTTTATTGTATTTACCTCTTAAACATAAAGGAAGAGAGCATTACCAAAAAATAACAATTCTATTATCCATCTTATATGTCCCCATTTCACAACTACAAATTTATATTATTCTCCAGCACCTTGCAGAATCCCCTCTCCCAGTATCATTCAGCCATTATCTCTGTGTAAGGAACTTACCCCCATTTTTAAAAAAAAATTCCCATATTCCTTTGTTCCCAAATCCTGTTTCTTCTCCCTTCTTTCCCCTAACATTTCTCCCTTTATTATTTCACTCCAGTTTTTAACCCCCTCTCTCTTTATAACTCCCTTCCACCCTTTGAATTTCTGCTGATTCTTTCCCCCCTTTTTTTATTTTCTGGATATTTCCCTCTTTAATCAATTTCTCAGACCTCTAATATTTATTCACAATTCTTTTTCTCTTTCCTTCTGGATTCCTTTGTTCTTGATGATGATTAAAGATGGCCCCTTCTGAAATTTGCTCCACCTCTTCTTCTGTACTTTGTTGTTCATACTCTGCAATCGCCTCTTCAAAAATTTAAAAATGAAACCCAAAGTTTCACCTCTTTCCTGTAAAGTTTCCTTAATGTTTCCAAGTTCCATTTTTAGTGCCTGAAGAGATATTGCCATTTTACAATTTTCTATTTAATCCAGTTGGTGTCTTTGAAGTTAATTTCCAACAGTCCGCTTTTGTTTCCTTCCTCTCAACTTTTAATCCTCAGCTAGTCCAATACCAAGTCCATAACAGAATCAACAATTAATCCAAGGGCAGAATCTTCATATATCTTTATTTATTCAATATTTCCATTTTCCAAAACTCTTATTTTATTGTATCAATTTTCCTTATATTTTTAAGAAACAGAGTCTTTAAAAAAAGTCAAGTTCAGTTTAACTCAGATGGTACTCTTTGTTCTGACAAGTCCACACCTCCTCTTTTCTTTTCCTTCCCAATTATTCAGAGCTTTTCAAAGCACAGTCCTCCAAAAAGATCCAGTTAATATAAATTTCCTCTTTAGCAATCTATAGTTCAGCTTGAATTAATGCTTATATAAAATCAAGATATACTCATGCAAGTTAGTTGTGTAATTCTTTCTACAGCTTCTACCTCTCTTGGCTCAAAGCTCTGTCACTGTCAAAGACAATTCACACCTTTTTTTTCAACTTCTTTCAATTCGCCGCTTTGAGTCCTTTCTTAAAGACACTTTGTAATGTTAATCCAGAGGGTAATTTCATTTGATTATATTGTCCCGTTCCTCCTGCTGTTCGCTTCTTCCACTCTCTCCTGCCCAATACTTATTCCAGTCTAATCCTCCCCTTCAGGGTGGCCATTTTAGACCACCACTTCAGGCGTCTTTGGGAGGGAGTTTTGCCAAACCAGGGTGGGTATTTGCGGCTCCCCTCTACCCAGCTGACAGTCTCCCCTTCCTCCGCCACCCTGATGAGGCAGCTTCTGCCCCAAATCTAAAAGATCGGGGGTCTCCGATGCCGAAGCACAGACCAAAGCCATGCATGATTGCGGTCAGCAGTCTGTCTTCGGAGAAGCTCAAAACTGGAATTCAGTGTTCCAGTTCTTTTTTTTTAAACAAGTTTTATTCATTTTTCCACCTTTTAACATCTCATTTTAGAGAACAGCATGATTACAGGTTTCACATATACTTACAAATACGACCATAGTTACATATTCAATTTTTGTATTCAATTTCTTATCTTAACGATGCTTTTATACATTTTCTATTTTATTGTATTATTCCCAATGCATATTTCATTTTTTAATTCACATATATTAACTTCATAATTGTTATACTTTAATACTTTTAACTGTCACATTTGTATAGTCCTCTTAAATTCTGATTAATAATACTCCTATAAATTGGTTTCCCCCCTAAAATATCAGTTTAAGTGCACCACCTCCAAGTTACATATTCATTATCTCCCCTTTTAAATCCCATTAAGTGTTTAACATTTTATTACCTAAAACATTAAAAATAATATTCCCTATTAAGATTACATAACATATATAAATCAGATTCTGCATGGTTTCCCTTTTGATTTCATAGAATTTATCTACATTTTCAAAAGAACAAAGGGACATATTAATCTACTCATTTAGTCCTAAACCCTGATATAAATTCCATTTCAGCTCTTCTCCTAAATCATTCCATTTATCTCAATATATTTCAATATATTTAATTAACATATTCTATTATTTGTTACCATTATCTCTATACATAAAGGAAAAGAGCATTAACAAAAAATAACAATTCTATTTTCCATCTTATCAATCTATATGTCCCCATTTCACAACTACAAGTCTATTTATATTACTCCCCAGCACCTTGCAGAATCCCCTCCCCAAATATCATTCAGCCATTATCTCTGTGTCTAATTAAAAAGTTTCCCCATTTTTTTAGAATTCCCATATTTCTTGATTCCCAAGTCCTGTCTCTTTTCCCTTCCTTCCCTTAATATTTTCTCCTTTATTCTTTCACTCCAGTTTTTAACCCCACCCCTCTCTTTATAACTCCCTTCCGCCCTTCAAATTTCTGCTGATTCTTTTTCCCTTTTTTAATTTCCCAGATATTTCCCTCTTTATTCAATTTCCCAAATCTCCGATATTTATTCCCAACTCTTTTCCTTTTTCTTTCCAGAGTTCTTTGTTCTCAGTGGTAGTTAAAGATGGCTCCTTGCTCCTCCTCCTCTTCTGTCCTTTGTCTTTGTTGTTTATATTCTGCAATCGCCTCTTCAAAAAATTTAAAAACAAAGCCTAAAGTTTCACCTTGTTCTTGTAATGTTTCTTTCATGTTACTAAGTTCCATCTTTAATTCCTGAAGATATATCACCATTTTACAGCTTTCTAATTAGTCCAAATAATGTCTTTAAAATTAGTTTCCAACAGTCCACTTTTAGTCCTCAGCTAATCCAATGCCAAATCCATATCAGAATCAACAATTAATCCAAGGGCAGAATCTTCATGTTTCTTTATTTCAATGTTTCAAAGTTCTTGTTTTATTATATCAATTTTCCTTGTATTTTTAAGAAACAGAGTCTTTTATAAGAAAATAAATTAAAGTTAACTCAGATGGCATGCTTTGTTCTGACAAATCCACACCTCCTCTTTCCTTTTCCCTTCCCGATTATTCAGAGCTTTTTTTTTAAAACCACAATCTTCCAAACAGTTCAGATCCAATTGATATTAAATTTTCTCTTTAAGAATTTTATAGTTCAGCTTTGTTAATGCCTATATAAAATCAAAATATACTTATCCAAGTTAATTAGGTGCTTTCTCCTCCAGCTTCTACCTCTCCCGGTTCAAAGCTCCACACTATCAAAGGCAATTCACACCTTTTTTATTCCCCTTTCTGTTCGCCGCTGTAAATCCTTTCTTAAAGATTCTTTGAAATGTTAATCCTGAGGGTATCTTCCATTTAATTATATCGTCCCATTCCTCCTGCTGTTCACTTCTTTCTCTCTCTGCTGCACAATCTTATTCCAGTCTCATCTTCCCCTTCAGGGTATCCATTTTAGACCACCGCTTCAGGCGTCTTCGGGAGGGAGTAATTGCCAAGCTGGGGAAGGGATTTGTGACTACCCTCTACCCAGCTGATGGTCTCCCCTTCCTCTGCCACCCCTATGAGGCGGCTTCTGCCCCGAATCCAAAGGATTGGGGCTCTCTGACACCAAAGCACGAACCAAAGCCACGCACGATCGCGGTCAGCGGTCCGTCTTCAGGGAAGCTCAAAACAGGAAGTGCAGTGTTCCAGTTCTGAAGTAACAAGATCTCCAATTATAAAACTCACAGCTGATATACCAGCTAAAAATAGAAAAAATTCCCCCACACCATAATTTTCACCTGCTTTTTTCAGGAAGAACTTTGAGTTCTTAAAGATATTTAGTTTGGCGTAATAGTTAAGGCATCAGGCTAGAAACTGGGAGACCCTAAGTCCCACCTTAGGCACAAAGCCAGGTGGGAGACTATGTGTCAGGATCTTTCCCTTAGCCCTAGAAGCAGACAATGGTAAACCTCTTCTAAAATCTTGCCAAGAAAATTGCAGGGATTTGTCCACCCAATCACCAGGAGTGATTGACTCCAAGGCAACCCTCACCCATATGTCAATTAATAGTGACTAAAATCTACATAACTGTTGTACCCTTTTTTAACCCCCAAAATAGAATAATCAGGTTGTTGAAATGGAGAAATGCTCTCATGGACCTATATGAACCTTTCGGCAAGATAACTTTTAAAACATTTTAAATGCTTATACATTCAGAAAAAAAATCATCAGTATTTTTTAGTTAATTCTTTAAAGGGGTGTAATGTTTAACATGTTGTGAACTCCAATCTTTCTCTCTGTCTTTCTGCCTTGGGTAGATGCACTAAGTTCCCAGTCTCAGTTGTATCAACTCCCTAGATTTCAAAATAGTTCCTCAGGAAGTTGTAATAGCTAACCTCTAGGAAAGATTTAAGGATAAAGAATGGGGAACTTCCTTTTACACAAGGCAGGAAATGCAAATATTGCTAGAACTGTTTGCTCATTCACTGAACAAAATAACAGTAGAGGCTTTTAAAGAAGATAAGCAGAATAGTGGCTTGGCTTGCTCAGTTTCTAAAATGACCTTGGGCTCTTTTTCAAATGAAAGGCTGCATTTGAATCTCAATCTGGGGATTATGGATCACCCAGGAATTTTCTATGGGCATCCACTGGAAAGGCCAAGAGGGCCTATGCCCTCTTGGCTGTTCCAGTGGATGCCCATAGAAAATTCAGAGTGAAAATTCAGAGTGATTTAATTTGGTTTATATGCAATTAGTTCTTGATGGGTAGCCCAAACCCATCCCAAAGTATGCTGTTTTCATGGTCTGCTTGGAAATAAGTGGTTGTAATACAATATGATGCTTTACCTGAACTGGTTTTATGATGTTGTTGTTTCGGAATCACTTCTCCACTTAAAGAAAAATAGTTGTTCAGCTTCCACTCCACCTCTCGCAATCTTTTTTCTTCCTGTACATAAAGAACACTAATTTGGGTTTTTTTCCTCACTTGAATCAGAGCACTGACATACCTGACATTTATTCTGTTCATCAATTATGAGAATGTCTTGTCCCCATCCCATGAACATTACTGGTTTTAATTGTCCTTAATTGAAGCAATAGTAAAACAGTGTTTCTTCCTTTAATCTAATACTATCCAAGAACAGCAATTTCTTGGTATACAATCTTTTAGTCATCCATGATCTTGAAAGGAAGTTGGGCTACTATAAAGACTTGAAATAGAAGCAAGAGAATCAGGACATGATTGGTAATTGGGTCAGCAGATTTCAAGTTAGCTCAAGAAAAGATTATGATTAGTATCATAGTATATGGCATTTGAAAGAAGAGCCATGGTGGCATAGTGGTTAAATGAAGAATGAAGAAGCAGGCCACTTCTACTGACTGCCGGCTGCCAGCAGTTTGGCAGTTCAACTCTCACTGGCTCAAGGTTGACTTAGCCTTCCATCCTTCCAAGGTTGGTAAAATGAGGACCATGATTGTTGGGGGCAATATGTTGACTCTGTAAATCCGCTTAGAGAGAGCTGTAAAGCACTGTGAAGCAGTATATAAATCTAACTGCTATTGCTGAAAGAATTAGATCAATTCATGAAGACCTTAAAAAGGAAATTCCATGCCCAGAGACACTAATTCCATTTCACTGGGGCTTCAGTTTGGAATTTAGTATTGAGCTTTGATTGTGCTTGGCAGAGCTTGGCAGAGTGGTGGTGCATCAGTCCTTATGATCTTTGATCTCTAGGTAATTTTTTGATACCATTTACAGTATCTTTTGAATTGGCTCTGTGGGTTGGGGATTGTGGGCACCATTTTTTGGTTGTTCTCTTCCTTTCTCTGAGGTTGGTGTTGGTTGGCAGTGAGAAATCAACCACTAGGTCCCTGTTTTGTGGGGTGCCACAGAATTCTATTCTCTCTTCACCCATTTTCAAGAATAACATGAAACTGCTGGGTGAGGTTATCTGCCAGTTTGGGGTATCATTAATATGATGAACCAAGTCTTTTGTATTTTTCCTATCCTGCAATTGGCTCAGAGTTATATATTTCCATTTCATTGTATAATTCTATCATTGTATAATTCTATCAGTTCTAGGTGAGGTGATAGTGATTGGCAAAATAATATCTAATGAACTATATGACTAAGCAGCTGGAGTGAAATGTATTCAGATATATGAAAAAATTGCCATATAATTGCCATCAAATTGAATTCCAAATATGCAAGTTTGTAACATATTTATACATACATAAATTAAATTTAGTTGGACTAGTTTTATGATTTAATATAATATCTAAAATGTTATTAAAATTTCCAAAAATAATTATATGATATAATTATATAGCATAAAAACATCTTTAAACATACATAAATTATCTAGATGGCACTTAGTAGAACAATAATTAATAAATGCAGTATAGTCACCAATATTAAAAATATCTATAGGACCGCTTATTTTTTATTCTACTACACATTTTCAAGACCTGTTAATCAAACTTACTACACCCTTGATAGATTTTAAATCACCACTAATAGTCTAGCTTCCAGACAAAATATTTTTCTCATATGGAAGAATATGAGGATGCTTTTAAAAAAACAACAACACTTCACATTTTAAATTATCCAATTCAATAAAAATCTCTCTTTTTTGGAAAGACATTTAGGCCTTTTACATTCAAGGGAATAACTAAAGACAACAGTAGTAGAAAAAATAGTACTTTTAAAAAACAAAAGAGTATTTTCATAGGTTAAAAAAATGATTAAACCTATCAAAGAACCAAGGGAAAGAAACATAAAGAGCAAAAGGGAAAGAGAGGGAGCGAGGGAGGGAAAACAGCATTACTACTAACACAATGATCTCTGTAAGGCACATTCTGAAATACAGAACAGATAATATATTTATTCCTTTTCCACCCAGAAATGTCCTTGTTATGCTATTCCATTCTGAGGGAAAATGATGACAGCCACAAAAATTGCTACATCATATTGAACCTTGCACCATTCTAGGAAAACATCTAAACATAAAAAGGACTGTAACTATCATCCTGCATGCCGAACTCTGCATATTCAGATATATGTACTTTCCAGTCCCAACTTCAATTCCCTTTGCAACAAGGCTAGAGGTTGGAAGAGCCATTTTTGTTCAATGCTACCCATCACAGGTCAGGGAATATTCAACATGGAATATGTCTGTAGCTTCCTTTACTTGCTTTTGTGCTCTGCAGTTCATTTTAGCTAGAATTTGATTCAGAAGAATGCCCCTGAATTATCTTTCTGGAATCTTCTCTCTCTTTAGCTATACAGTAGCTAAGTTGAAGTGGATTTAATAGTTATTGTTGAATAATTGGCAATTTTAGTATGGCTATCTACAGCTTCTAGAATTCTTTGAATGGAAGCGTTGACAATGAATATGAAATAATATGACAATAAAAGTAGAATGAAGAATTATGATTATATTGTACAAATGCCCCCAACATTTCATAATGAAAAAATAAACATTTGACATCAGTAAAACTATCACAATTGAAATGTCATGTAATGGCCTTAGAAAACTACGGAAGCAAGCTTCTTACTACATGGCAAATCAAATAATGCAATCTAGATAAGTATGTTATTTTTCATTTCTGGAATTTAAAAATTATAATTTTAGGTAAAGAATATTAAATTATAACATCAAATCACTAGTCTAAATATTAGTGAATCAAATACAAAGTGTCAGAAGACTGTAAAACTATTTTCTCATCCTGGAATCACTCTGGCTTCTTCATATGCTTGACACTAAAATATGGGGCTTATAAAATTACATCATGCCACCTCCACACTTTCACATCCTAGACCTCTTTTTATTTTATTTTTTAAAACAATCAAAAATCAACCTTAATTCAATTAGAAGCAAAGAAGACCTGTATCTGCTCTCCTTAACAGGACAATTTGCTCCTCATTGTTTCTCCCTCATAAGCTCTTCAGGCCACATGAAATCAGCCTTTTCCAAACAATGTCATCCTTTTCTTTGAATTAATTTGCACCAAGATTTTGTATGGAAACCCTGAATGGGAGGAAATGCACTGCAGAAATGTACTCGCTGCAGTTTCAAGAACAGAAGCATATTCTGAGACAGACTTTCATTGGGGTCACAACTCTGTTGCTACCACTGCAAAATCAAATCCTGCTCTTCCTTCCTCTTTGTTCAAGCAGTCAAATTGTACGATTTTTAAAATTTGCCAATAGCAGAAGTGTGCCCTTGTTCTTTTCTGTATTTATCTGCATTTTGTAGACAAAGAAAACGGCTCAAATGATAATGCTGTTATCCAAAAATCTGTTCTTCACCCCTTCCCTTTCAATTTTTTGTTGTAATTTTCAATGCTAAACAACAAAGAAATTGAATTTGCACATTACAAAGCTTTCAGGAGAGCAATTTAGAGAAGATGGAAAGTAGGACATACATTTTAAAAGAATGTAATTTGCTATTTCCATTGTCTTGGGTGAGAGTAATAAAAGTTATATGATTATTATATTTTTGCCATTCTTATGGGTGTCTTAAAAACTGGTTGAGTATATCTAACTAATGATTTATACAGTTTTGTTTGTTTTGAGCCAGACTTGAATTCCCATATTTGTGCATAGGTTGTGAGGAGGGCAGGAAACAGTATCTTTCTTGAAAGCTCTTTAGAAAGTAGAATTTTCCAAAGAGGTCAAAAAATGTGGTTAAAATCTTTTAGTTTGACTCCCGATGTCTTCATGACACATTTATTATGTTTTCTTATAGTACTGCAAGTTGAAAATGGTTAGCTGTTGTGTAACTTGTCTTTTTCCTCCTCCTCCTCCTCCTCCTACTACTACTACTACTACTCTTCATACCTCCCTTCCTCCCTCCCTCTTGCCACCATATATCTTGAGTTTCCCAACATATCCCATCCAAGCTAGCTCTGGTTTGGCTTTTTAAAATTAAGCAAGATTGGAGATGTGCTGGTAAGCATGGTCCTATAGTTTTTACTGAAACAAGACAGCTGTAATTGTAGCCCGAGATCATGGAAATCTAGGTCCCTATGAATAGTTTTAAAGGGACATTATTTGCAGAAGTAATATCCTCATAGCTCACTATATTCTGAAATTCAGAATTTCTAATAACTTAAAGTCTTCATTTAATACAGATTCAGCGGAGATAGAATTAAATGTCCTTGTGGAGATTAGGCAGCAAAGTCTAATAATAGGATTTCATCTCCTTGAGGATGTCTTTGCTAGGCTTTACAGGGGCCAATTTCTAAGGAAGGAAAGTGAAACAATACAACAGAGGATGCCCAGTTTAAACCCTGGCATCTCCAGTTAGAAGGACTTGGTAAAGTTCATGCATGTATGTGCCTGCATGTCTCTGTGCATTTGTATGTTAATAATAAATATTGGTATGCATGCAGTCAGCCTTTGGAGCAAGCAAATGCCCTCTAACTGTAATTTTAGCCTGGTCAAGGTAATAGACCTTTCTCATTAAGTGTCACCAAATTTCCAATCTATCAATGAACGTGAAAAATCTGTGCTAATTAAGGCATGTTGTGTAGGCCAACAGTGCAGAGAGAAGGTAAAAGGTTTTCAGATAATTTTTTTTTAAAGGCAGAATAATACAAATATTAAAAAAGTTGCAGAAGGTGTTGATAGTGTAATTTTCAGAAAAGATACCTCTTGATACCACCGATTATCTTAGAAATTGGGAGTGAGAGTGTGTTCTTGTACACAAAGTTGTTCATAAAAAGTAAATTGTTTTGTACTTTTAACTAAAGCTTGGATCTGCACAGAATTTCCCACAGTGCAATTCAGATCATAAGTCATCAACGGCTGTAATATGTATTGGGAATAAATGGGGCCTGGAGAGAAAATACATACTTTGGAGAAAGAAGAGAAACAATGGATACAAAGAAAATCTTTAAAGCAAGGTAAGAAGTCAATGTGTGTGTGGAAGAGAAGTAAAGGACAAAGTATGGTAAGCATCTTCCTATTGATATTAATTTGTGGATCTAAATTAGTGGATTGGTGAATACTAAATTAGTGGATTGAGGATCTACTGTGGTTGTAGTTTATTTAGACTTCAGTAAAGAATTTAACAAAGTACACCACAACCTACTCCTGAGTAAGATATGGGCTAGACAATATAGGGAACACTAGATGGATTTGCAATTGACTGACCCACCACACCCAGCATGCAGTCCTCAATGGAACTACATCTAAACAGAGGGAAACCTGCAGTGAGGTAACTCAAGGTTCTGTTTTAGGCTCAGTACTCTTCAACATCTCCATAAATGATCTAGATGACAGGATAGAATAATTCATCAAATTTGCAGATGACATCAAGCTGGGGAAAGCAACTAATGCTTTAGGAGGTACACTCAAATATAGAAGGATCTTGACAAATTTGAATATTGGGCCCTATCCAACAAACTGCAATTCAGCGGTGAGAAAAGTAAAGGCTTACACTTAGGAAAAATCAAATGCACAGGTATAGAGTCAGTGGTACCTGGTTCAACAGTAGTGACTATGTGAATGATCTGGGTGTCCTAGTGGACAACAATTTAAATATGAGCCAGCAGTGTTGCAGCTACCAAAAAAGCCAATGCAGTCCTGGACTGCATCAGCAGAAGGACAGTATTAAGATCACATGTATACCACTTTATAATATACTGGTTAGACCACACTTGGGATACTGCATCCAGTTATGGTCACCATGATACCAAAAAGGTGCTGAGACTCTAGAAATACTGCAAAGAAGAGCAACAAATATGATAGGGGATATGGAGACTAAATGGTATGATGAATGTTTTTGAGAACTAATTATGTCTAGTTTAATAAAAAGAAGGACTAGGAGTGACAGACTTCCAACACTTGAAAAGCTATCACACAGAAGAGCAGCTCAACTTATTATCCAAAGCAGGACAAAAAGTAGCAGGTGGAAAATTATTAAGAGAGATCCAATCTAGAATTAAGGAGAAATTTCCTGATAGTTAGAAACAATCAGCGGAATGGCTTGCCTCCAGAAATTGTGTGCGCTCCACCTCAGAGGTTCTCAAGAAGTGGTTTGACAACCATTTGTCCAGAATGGTATAGGGTTTCCTGCTTGAGCAGAGGTTTGGACTAGAAGTTCTCCAAAGTCCCTTCCAACCCTATTATTCTATGTTCTATGCTTTATGACATTTCAATATCTTTCTGACTTCTGCTATGTACTCCTGACTTTTCAGTATTGTTTGGTGCCTGGATTTCACGGAACAGGTACATCCTTGAGAACATTGAGAGCTTTGGTGGCTCAGGCTGTTAAATGCCTGCTCTTAAGATCCAGCTGTCTACAATTACTGTAGGCTCGAATCCCACCAGGCTCAAGGTTGACTCAGCCTTCCATCCTCTTGGGGTAGGTAAATTGAGGACCCAAGATTGTTGGGGGCAATTAGCTGACCTTGTAAAAATGCCGCTTAGTAATAAGCAGGCATATACAATGGAATGAAGGCTATTGCTGAGTGCATTGGGTTGTGCTCCAAAAATTGTAAGCCGCCCTGAGTCTTCGGAGAAGGGCGGCATATAAATGTAATTAAAAAAAAACAAACATATGTAACACCATGCACAAAAAGATGCATTCAAATACTCCTTTGCCCTCTTATACACATTGTTAAAGCTTATGAAAATAAAAATAGCATTAAATAAAATTGTGTATGATGTTATCTTACTTGTTACTGTGGCTAAGATAACATGTAAGATCGATTCCCTTTTTTTAACTAAGTAGATTTTGATACATACAAAAATACTTTAATCTATTTGAATAACCGGAGTCTGGCAGCAGAGTTCAGTAGAACATTTCTTACAAAAAAAAGGACCATCAATTTGTGCAATCCTATAAATAAATTCTTAGAAACAAAATCTAATTCATTTGTTTCCAAATAAGTGTTGAAAACTCCTGTTTTAGTGTAGTAAGCAATATTTAAAACACACGCTGTCTAAACCACACAATTACCTGGCTTTATGTTTTTCTTCATGTCTGAAAGCAAAGGCAAGTTTCAAAGTGTCTCTCATAAAATGAGTAGAGCAAATACACTGAGACATCTCAAAAGTGCATTTTGGAGAAATAGGATATTGATCCCTCTGCAATATGTAGTGCATTTAAAATGAATATTTCTTGAAAAGGAACACAACTCAGTGGCCCTCAGAACTCATCATCTCTCCCTGAATGGCTCTGATCCAGTAAAAGAGAAAGAGTGAAGGAAGACCATATCTGCTTTCCCTCCGACTTTGGCTGTTTCTCTGCAGGCAAACAGGGAGATTTAAGCAATTCCTTCAGAATTGTATCAGGAAGGACCTCAAGCTGTAGAATAGGAATCTTAGATTAGGTCTTTATGTGTTGTTGAATATTTGGTAATTTTGAGGCATAATACAGGTAATCCTCAAATTAAGTCAGTTCACTTAGCAACTGTTCAATGACTTAACCTCCCCCAAGTACTTATGACACAGTCCCAAAGTTACTGAATGTTGCAACACCATGGCAGTCATTCACACTTACGAACAACCACAACATTCTCTCTCACTGGGCCTATGGAGACTCATGTACCTTGCGACGATCTAGTGAGTTGTTGGTTTCTTTGCCTGCTGTGGTGCATTTGCAGAGAACAGAGGCCTAAAGTGGTGTGAGATCATGTGAGATCAGTAGTGCAAGATCTCACACTACTGATCTCACATGATTGCACACTACAATACTTTTAGGCCTCTGTTCTCGGCGAACTGAGGCCTGCACCAAATCCAGCCAAAGAGTGTTTGCAAGCAGACAAGCCTTCGGGGTAGTGAAATCACATGGCTTCAAGCCTCCTATCGGCTTACAATGCTTTTCACACGGAGCCTGGAAGATCACGGCTCCCAGAAGCTTCCAGGCTCAATGTGAAAATTTGCAAACTGATGGGAGGCTTGAAGAAATGTAATTTGCTGCCCCAAAGTCTTGTCAGCTTGGAAACACTTTTCGCGCTGAGACTGCAAACAGGCAATGAAACAGGGCAGAGAAGCTGGAGAGGAGACAGCTTGCTAGATCTTCACAAGGTCCAGCACAGCAGGATGGGTGGGAGCAATTGTGGGGACCCCAGGGGTGGAAGCATGAGATATCACAGTGGGTTGAAGGAGGCCTTGGGTGGTTTGAAGTAGGTGGCCTGTTCTGTTGCTAGATACCCCCTGGCCTTCCCCACTCTGAAATACCTCATATGTGGTTAACAATCTGTGCATTCGATTAGCAAATGCATGGGCAAAAGCAGGGAGTGATCACATTCTTTTGACTTGATTCACTTGGGCAAATCCTTGGGTTACAAATGTAATTGGCAGGCTCCATTACATTCATAATAATGTAATATCATAAAGGACTTAAGTTCAATATGTATAAATATTCTTTAAAAACATGTTGCTTATCCTGAAGATTTTTAAATCTGTAGGAAGTTAGCACCCACCCCTTTCCTAGAAAAATGAAATATCCTGGGAAATATTAAAAAGGCAGAGTATTTCCTCTAAAAAGAGTAGAAACTCAGAAGCAGAAACTCACCCCAGAAGCAGAAACTCACCCCCCACCTTTGTTAATGGGTGGGCCATTAAGGTTTGGGCCAGAATACTTTACATAACAAAGATCTCTGGGTAAAGCTATAGCAATTGCTCAAAAGCTCTTTCAGTGCATCATCATCCAGCAAGGCTCAACCAAGCCTGGAACTCAGGACAGCCTACAGAGTTGCCCCTGCATGGCCTCATGGGAGTCTGACAACCAATTAGAATACAAGCTCCAATTCAAATCCCAACAAAGGTTATAAAACCCAGGCACTCTCAGCACCTCAGCCCTTTCTTGATCCTTTCCTTCACCTTGAAGAATGTGATCATCCTTCCTTTTCACTCTGGGGCTCCAGGCCATGTGATCCTGTCCACCATTAAACCTTCCAAACAGTCTCCATGTTTCCAGTGTCAGTTCCCACTTGGAGCTGAACCCAGAAGGATATTTCTTTTAAATCTTTTAAATCTTTTAAATGATTTAAACTATTATAGGTAAAATGAAGAGACTTTTAAGTAAAACAAAGAGACTTTCCTGCTCACCTTTCTAATTTTTAAAAATATATTTGGCATTATGTAAATAGTCTACCGCAATCTGAAGTAGAATGCAAAGCAGTTTATCATTGCTAACAAGGGAATGAACCATAAGTCTTAAAGCTGGAACTTCACGTCAGCTATGAAAGTCATTTCCTTGTGTTCAGAAAAGAAACATAATATAACAAAGTTCTAAAACTCTCAGTTCTGAAAAGATGAGATAATATTTTTATGCTTACAAATGTTTATCTTAAGAAAATGACAGATTGGGGAGAGGAGACTTTGATTTTCCTCAGTGAAATGAAGAGACTGCTTGTGGAGGCATTTTGTGCCCCTTTGCAATCTTAAGCAGGGCTTTCGGGAACCCAAGAAAGCTTCTGGGTGTGTACCTGTATGAGCCAATTGAGATTGCAAAGTCAGCTTTTGGAAATGAGGCCCTGTGCTCTGCCTTATTAATCTTCAGATATTAAATAGAACAAGAGCACATTAAGACTCCTATGGTTGCAGCAGATACGTAGAAATAATTCCTCATTCAACCTTCTTCAAACAAATTAATGCCTGCTAGGAGATTACATTTCAATGACCTTAATTAAAAATGCTTTTTCATACAAGGAAATTTATTGGACAAGCAGATCTTTCCAAATAATAATCTTGTAATATTTATCAATGTGATCAAAAACTAGAGAGTGAGGTCCATTAAATTTACCAAAACATGCTTTCAATGAGATAGTTAAAGATTAGATTATCATTTGTACATCCCTCAGTACTGAAATTCCAAAGCAATATTTCAATATTTTTATCCTGAAATTATGGCTTTGTTTTTGTTATTTCAATTTGGTGGCATAAAATCAAGGCTATCTAGAATAGAGTGCAGCTGCTCTATTTGGAAATGATGCAAAACAAAGATTATACTCCACACATTGTTGTGTTGGGCATCTGTGTAATAGTATAAAGTGCTGGGGCCTGTCCTAGTGAAAGGGGAAACTTGCAAATTGACAGCTAGACTTTTTCTGGAACCACTTTGGAATACATATTCAATGACTTTTTAAAAGGTTATAAAAACCCAACTTTCAAAATAGGCTTTTCAGTGCTGGTTTATTTCTGGGCTTTATATTTTTATTTCATGCATTTTATATTGCGGGACCTCAGCAGTCAGTGACACAGTAAGTGTATCAAAATAAATAAATAATAAGTAATTATTTAATAAATATATTTCTAAAATAGTTTTTAATGCAAGTTATTTTTACTGTTTCATACTTGAAAGGTTTTGTATGTTTTGGTATTTTTGTAGTTGTAGAGGGGAAATCCATTTAAATCCTCAATCTGCCAATATTTTGTAAAATTCTAGTTTCTGAATTACTTAAGCTGCTACTTTCAGCAGATTTTACATAAAGCAATATTAACTAAAGCATGTTTAACAAGTCTGCCAAATGCCATACAATTTTCATCCCTCCCTAGCCTCAAATGTCACGATTTTACAGATCACTAGGTACCTTTAAAGGCTGCAAGATTGCTATTTAGTGATGCAAAGAAAAGGATGGAGTGTATTAATCCATCCTTTATTTTTAATTTTGCCCCTCATCAAGAGCACCACAACATAAATGCTGATTCATCTTTCGACTAATTGAACAGATATCTTTTTTCCTCTTTTTATTAAGAGATACATTTTATGTTTCTTAGCACAAAGCTGCTATAACTGGTACAAGGTCTGAGAAAATAATACTTTTTATAGAATAGTAATACCTTATATTCATTATTTAAGCATGTTGTAAAAGTAGCTCAGTGAGGACTATTTGTACAGGACTATTCAGAGATCAAACCAAGACCTGTGAATATATTCCTTAAGTTTCTAACATAAACCTTCCAGATAGTAAAAACAAAAAAGTTGAATAAAGCCAAAAATTTAATAGAAGAATTAAAGAATTTATTAATTATTTTGGTTAGTGACTACACTAGCCATATAATTTTCTCTGATTAACCTTTCCTGACATTAATTCAGTTTAAGAATGAGTTCTTAAGAATAATTTCACTAAATATGATTATCTCTCAAATTATGAGCATTGGGGTTTTAATGATTCTAGACTGGAAAAAACCATTCATTTTACTATACTGTGTCCTACCTAGTCTTTCATATTTAGCAGTTGCAGCACAATATTTTGCAAGCTATTTTCATCAGATGAATGATTTAACAAGCCTTTTCAGTATGGAAAAAGCGAGTGAATTAATCTTTTAGATCTCCTCCTGACCTCAACCCCACAGCACCAACGGTACCATATTTGAGAAGGGGCATTATTACATCTTGTTGCTACTCCCCTCTTTGCTCCAAACCTTTGCTCAGCAGATCTGTCTGAAATTTGCTCTTGAAATTTCACACTGCAAATGACATTACATTCTGGTATAAAAATACAGCAGCTTAAAAAAAAGATTTTAAACATAGCTGACTCCTATGAGATTCACTCCTCATAACAATTGCAAGGATTTGTCCAAACAGTCGGTCACCAGTTGAAGGCACCAAAGTAAAAACATTTGGGCACTTTAATAAATCAGATTTTCCCTGCACAATAGGTGTTGGTGTATTTCAGTCACATATTATATTCTAATTTCATTATGATACGAATTGTAGTTATCAGGTAAAAAAAATTAAGCAGACAAGCCAAAACAAATTAAACTAAACAAACTAAGCACAAATTGAAGATTCACAAAACAAGTCCTTTTACATATTCTTGCCTCATTTCAGATCTCTATATCACTACTGCTTTTTTTTGCAGTGTAATTAGTTCTTTGTCTCCTTTTCAGAATTAGTTTCAGAACCATTTGCATTCCTGCTATATTTAGAGATGCTCTCTGCTTCTTGGGTCACTCTATGTCACCAAAGCACATTGTTGAATGGTACCATCTCTCAAGTCTGAAGAAGTCTTATTTCAACACATACTCGTATCTCAAGTAGTGGTGGTGGGAATAGAAGGAAAGGAAACCAGTTCTGAGGAAGGGGCTGAGAGCCATCTAAAAATCAACTTTTAGGTAGAGTGGAGAGTGACAAAGAGGAAAGGAATGATCATTGAAGCCACAGCAGGGCAATCCGCTCCACTAGTAAATAGACAAGTTTTGAGCAAGCAGTGAAGGAGGGGAGACTTTATGCAAAGAATGCCAGGGCCGATTCATCGATCAGTCAACGTGGACTATGTGGAGCCTGACAGCAGGAGATTAAAGAGAGGATTTGGGGTCTGGACAGCCAGAAAAGGGGAGACTGAAGACTCACCCATTCAGGTGGGAGCAAACACCTGCTACCTGAGAACTCTGCCTAGACATAGTTGTGTGAGTGCATTTGCAAGTGCATGAGATGGAGGGTTAGTTTGGTTTAGTATATGCTGTCCTTTAGAAATGTATAGCACCTCAGTAGCTCAGTGTTTAATTGCACCTGTTTTGTTATACTAATCATCTGCTGTTTCTTAATGATATGAGTAATTAAAAGCTGTAAAATATTCATAATTAGAGGAGGTAGGGAAATAGACCCTTATTGCTCCCCCGTTGGTGGAAGGTATGGCAGCAAACCTGATGAGAATAAATTATATGGGAAGTAAAAAGGGATCCCCTTTTAGAGAAGAACTGAGGGAGTCTGACTCAGGACCAGGGACAGTTCCTATGTTTCTTTAGAGAGGGTGTTGGCAACCTGCAACTCCAGAGCCACATGCAGCTCTTTGGGCCCTCTGCTGCAGTTCCCTGTCCCATCATTGGCTGGCTCCGCCACTCACCCTCCCCTCCCAGTCATTCCTCACCTAAGAAGGTAAGGGCGACAGAAGCAGATGGAGACTCCAGAGTGAGAGTGAAATGTTGCCTCTTCTTCCGGCTCTTGTTGGTGCTGCATGCACCTTGGTCACTCAGGGAGATGTGCAACTTGCTCTCCACCCTGAGACACTGGCCTGGCCTGGCTGCAGCTGAGGCTGCTGCTCTCACATGCCTCCATGGCCAGCTCGCTAGTCTTGCAGTGCCTTGCACAGCACACTTAAATTTAGCACACTTCACAATGGGGGAGATGGTGTTCCCTCTTCCTCATGGAGCTATTTATTTATTTATTTATTTATTTGACTTATATGCTGCCCGAATTAGAATTAAAACCCCCAAAATTAAAATGAACAAACCCCAAAGAGTCAGCACAGCACAGCTTGTAAAAACAGCCAGGTTTTTAACTCGTGGCGGAAGGTGCGAAGATCGGGAGCCAGCTGGAGCTCCGGCGGAAGAAGATTCCATAAGGGGGGCGTCGCCAGAGTAGGCCTCCCCCGGTCACCGCCAGGCGACATTGAGTCACAGACGGCACCGAGAGGAGCCCCATCTGCGCCCGCACAGGGCAGTTGGTATTTGATGCTGGGAGGAGTCGTTCTCGAGATATCCTGGACCATGCCATGTAGGACTTTTAATGTTAACACCAAAACCTTGAATCTCACCCGAGGGCAACCGAAGCCAATGCAGGCTGCGCAGGAGGGGTGTAATATGGGAGTATTGGGAAGTCCGATCATACCCACCAGCCGCATTCTGCACCAGCTGAAGCCTCCGAGTGGTATGCAAGGGCAGTCCTAAATAGAGAGCGTTACAGTAGTTCGAGTCGGGAGACAACGAGCCTGAGTGATCGTGCGCAGGGCATCTCGGTCCAGATATGGGTGCAACTGGCTAACCAGCGGACCTGGGCAAGGCCCTGGCCATGGCTCCCACCTGCTCCTCCAACTGGAGCCGTGAGTCCAGGAGGACCCGATTCCGTGCCCTGTATGGGGAGTAACACCTCCCCCCCAAAGATGGGACCTCGAACTGAGACGAGATGTCGGCTATGCACAACCACTCTGTCTTGGCTGGGTTGAGTCGAGCATGTTCCTGTCCATCCAGATCCGCACCGCCAAACAACGGACATGGGAGAGAGCATCACTGATGTGGTCCGGGTGGAGATGTATAACTGTGTATCATCAGCATACTGATGATAGCTCACCCTGAAACCATGGATGATCTCACCCAGCGAGCTTCATATAAATGTTGAACAAGAGAGGCGAGAGGACCGACCCTGGGGTACCCCACAAGTGAGAGACCTCGGAGACTCCTCTGCCCCCTGCCAACACTTTTGAACATCCCGAGAGGTAGAGGAGAACCACTGTAAACAGTGCCTCCCACTCCCAGCCCCCAAGAGCCACAACAGGATACCATGGTCATGGTATCAAAAGCCACTGAGAGATCTAACAGGACCAGGACAGAGGAAAACCCCTGTCCCGAGCCCTAGAGAGATCATCAATCAGCTGACCAATGCTGTCTCCGTGCTGTACCCGGGTCAGAAGCCCATTGGTACAGATCCAGGTAGTCCGCTTCCTCCAGGAAAAGTGGCAATTGCTGCCACCACACTCTCAACAACCTTTGCTAGAAAGCGAAGGTTGGAGACGGACGAAAGTTGTTCAACACAGCTGGGTCCAGGGCAGGCTTCTTCAGAAGGGCCTCACCACCGCCTCTTTCAAGGTGGCAGGGAACAGCCCTCCCTCAATGAAGCATTGACCACTGCCCGCAGCCAGCGCGTGACCTCCCTGGAAGCATAAACCAACCAGGAAGGGCGGGTCCAATAAACATGTGGTGGAACTCAGCCGCAGCATAATCCTGTCCACTTCATCCTCAGAAACAGGATCGAACTCAGTCCAGATGACATTAGCCAAACCACCGCCTCCCTCCAGACCCTGCAAGTCGGAAGCAACCCTTCCGGATCCGAGCAATTTTTTCCTGCAGATACAGACCAAATTCCTCAGCTCTGCCCCCAGAGCTCCCCAACTGTAAGAGGGAACCCCAAACAGGGCGGCTGGCGGTTATCTGTGGATATGAGGGCGAGAAGTAAGACCTCGCCGCCCCACAGCTACCAGGTAAGTCCTAATATGGGCTCTCAACTGGGCTCGGTGGGATCCGGGAGGGTCGCCTCCACCTACTCCCTACACTTCATCTCCTGGAGCTCCTCGGTGTACCAGGGAAGACCGGGATCTGCGCCAGGTAAGGGGACGCATGGGGACAACCCTGTCAAGAGCCCCCATGGCCGACTGTTGCCAGGTAGCCAGGACCTGCAGGGCTGTGGGTGAGGGATGCAGGAAAAGCCCCAGTTCTGCCTGGAACCTCTCAGGGTCCATCAGGCACCTGGGCGGAACCATCTAAGTGGCTCCTCATCCCAGCGGTGTGGGGCGGCTTGATGGAAGACCAGCCAGGAGATAGTGGTCTGACCATGGAATGGGATGGATTGCTGTAACACCATCCCCCAGGCCACTACACCACGCTCCGAGACAAAACCAGGTCGAGCATATTGCCCCCTCGTGAGTTGGGCCATCTATTATCTGGGTCAGACCCATGGACTCCATGGAGGCCATAAATTCCTGAGCCAAACCCCGACTGCCCCCAAGGAGGGCAGGTTGTCACCCAGAACTATAAGCCCTGGGAACTCCACCGCCACCCCTGAGGCGGCATCGAGCAGCCCAGGCAGGCTGGATACACAGCTGGGGGACAGGTATGTAAGCAGCACGCCCATCCGACCCATAGGCCCAAACCTCAAGAGGGGGACTCACACCCCTACGGGCAGGGACCTCCCTTGGAACAGGGTCTCCCGAATAACAACAGCCACCCCTCCACCCCTTCCCTGGGGTTGATACTGGTGCATAACCCGAAACCTGGGGGCATATATCAACCAGAGGGACTCACCTCCAGCCCCAACCAGGTCTCAGATGCAGGCCAGGTCCGCGCCTCCTCCTCCAACTTCATGGAGGAGAGGTGCCTTATTCACCACGGACCTGGCAAAGCACCAGCCAGAGCCCAGGGGTCCTAGATCCCAAAACCCCCAGGATTGAGAAGAGGCCGAGGGGTGGAGCGCCCACAGCTTCGGATGCAGTGGGGACGCTCCCCTAACATGACGGCCTCCCTTGTCGTGTGGCTCCTACCCATTCCAACCACCCTGGGAATCGTGAGCCCCACTATTCGCCTGAGAGTCCCAGCCCCATGCACCCCCAACCACGCCCTGACTGGGCTGCACTGAACACTTATAAAACCCCTCCTTCCCTAACCCCCTAAAATCGGTGAAAAATTTAACTAATGAAGGCCTGGAACCCCCTTCTCCTTCCCAGGACCCCTACCCCAACCCCTACCAGTGCTGTGCCAATTCTCTGGGTTCCATAACCCATCCTCGAGGTACGTTGTAGAATGTCCCATGGGCCAAGCCTGGAGAGAGGGGACTCCGTGAAGGCACGCTAAGTCCATTGATGAGTAGACCCACATGATATTATATTGTACATATAAAGGGAGGAGTTGAAAGATGGAAAAAGTCCGTATATCGAAGATGTTAAACCACCTGGTTGAGTCCCAACATCCGTGCTACAGCCAGATGGTCCCAGGAAATAAGCCAGGATTGCCCTCTCACCACAATCCGGTGGGCCGATGGTAAAGGCCCTCATCTGGGCCAGCCACCAGCTTCACACTGCAGGGGTTGCCAGGCGAGCTTGTCAGGACAGGAAGATGATAGCAGAAGTTAGTTATGGGGCGGGCAGGCAATCCCAACCCGCTACCCTCACACAGCAGTGGGCGGGATACATCCACACCTCTCTCACTAACCTCCGTCGGGTGTAAAAAGGGAGGGGGGGGAAATGGCCCCAACAAACAACGACCCAGGGTCTGCGACCAGATGGTCAAACATAAGATACCATCTGGTATCCGCAAACCCAAGATGACAAGAGCCGCAGAATGGTAGCCAGACTCCTACCTGCCCAAGAAGATGAATAAGCCATGGGAGAAGAGGAAGGCAATACAAACAGGAGGCAAAGGCAAAAAGGAGGCAAAAGAAGGGGGGGCAGCCGACACAGGTCTAAAAAGTCCAGCCAGAGCAGAGCAGATGACCAGGAGGCCAGGCCTGGCAGCAACCTCGGGGCCACACCATCTCCACCTCCTGGCCCAACATCACCGCTAGCCAATGAGAGAGAGAGAAAGATGAGAGAGAGAAAGTGACACAGAGCATCGGCTGCAGCTGGGCCAGATCAGTGTCTTGGGGCAGAGAGAAAGTCATGTGTCTCTCCAAACAAACGGAGTTGCATGCACACCAACAAGGGTCTGAAGAAGAAGCATTTTGCTCCCACTCTGGAATATGGAGTGTGTTTCTATCCACTGCCATCATCCTTACCTTCTTAGGCAAGGAGTGACTGGGAGGGGAGGGTGAGGGGCGGGACCAGCCAGTGATGGGTTCAGCTGACAGGAAGCCACAGCAAGGGGATGAAAAAGCATGAAATGACTCTTGATTTAAATCATATGGTGAAAAGCACCCAAAGAAGAAGAAAGAACAACATTATCAAAAAACCAAAAACTTTTCCTATTTTGGAAATGGTTCAAGAGGGAATACACACACACACACACACACACACAGGGGAGAAAGAGAGAGAGATGAGAGGGAGAGACAGAGACAGAAAGAGAAAGACAAAGAGAGAGAGAGATGAGAAAGAGGGAGAGAGAGATGAGAGAGGGGGAAAAGAGAGGGGGGAAGGGGGAGAAAGAGAGAGAAAGATGAGAGAGAGAGAAAGTGACAGAGAGAGATGAGAGAGAGAGAGATGGAGAAAGAGAGGGAGAGAGAGGTGAGAGAGAGAGGAGAGAGAGAAAGAAAGAGAAAGAGAGAGACCAAGAGAGTGTGTTACCTGTTTCCCAGAGAAAAGAAAATACCGGAAGCCACAAAATCTGGGTCATGTGGCTGGGGGGAGTGAGTGGTGTTGATCTGGCTACACTCATCCAAGTTTTGTGGTTCCCAGTTTTTTCTTTTCTGTGGGGAAAAAGGTCCAAATGGCTCTTTGAGTGTTTAAGGTTGCAGACCTCTGCTTTAGAGAGTTAAGTTGGATTACTGTGACTATAGTTAATACAATTGACTGAAAAGGGATTTGGGGGGACCATTTTAAATTGCAGCCACTGCCTCGGATTTTGCTGTATGGCATATTGAGGAAAATCAAATGAGTATATTACTTTGCAGCAAATAAAAATTTACATCAGTGGCATATTAAGAATGGCCTTCTGTTGAACTTTCTCTAAACACAATCTATTTCAACCTGAATTAGTCTTACAGCATTTGAGCACAAAATGTTGAGCTAAAATTAAACACAAAAAACTTCATTCTTATAGATCCGTGATGGCGAACCTATGGCATGTGTGCCAGAGTGGCATGCAGAGCCCTCTCTGTGGGCACATGAGCCGTTGCCCCCATGCACATGCATGCCTCCTGCCAGCCAGCTGGTCTTCAGGTCTCTGTTGAGCATGCATGGGAGTGGGGCGCATGTGAGGGGGATCACGGCATATGTGTGGGGGACGCACACATATGTGCAAAGGTGAGGCACATGCGTGTGCATGTAGGGGGTGGGCACATGCACGGGAGTGGGGCACATGCACAGGAGATGTGCATGTATTGCATTTTGGGGGTGCGCATGTGCACGCTTTGGGTACTCAGTGACAAAAATGTTAGTCATCACTGCTATAAATCTATTACTCTCTCTCAGCCCAACCTACTCACATGGTTGATGTGAGGAAAATAGGAGAAGAAGGAGGAAGTATTAAGTTTTCCAACTTGAGTTATAAAGTAATAAAGATGAGATACAAATTTAATAAATAGCTATAATGAATAGAAAATCAAATTGCAATTATATGCTCTTTTGCTCCAAACATGTCTCATTAGACTATGCATGGCTTACTTCTGAATAGATATGCATAATACTGCACTATTACTATGGTAAAAATATTGTACTATGTACTAAATTTTAAGATTATTACTTTATTAAAATTTAATTGAAACAATTGAAAAGTCTATTAGAAAGTATTGGAATTTGTACATAAATATTTTTTTCATTCCACAGAATGACCAAAGATCCTGGATGGCGACTATTCTTGACATTAATTTTTAGTCAAGAGTATTGCCATGTCTTATGTTTCATACAAATTCCTGGATCCTCACATAATTCCTATCAGAGCCAACTCACCGAAGTTTGTGTTTGGAAATGAACGTCCATTTTGTCCATCTCCACAACTTTCAGATCTTCCTCAGTGACAATTGGAGTGTATGTCCTTTGAGTATTACAGTGATATCTAAGCTGAAAATCGGGAACAAAATAGAAATAATTATTTCTCTCAATTGCCTGAAGGCAGTTCTGAAATCTGTGCTGAACCTCATATATATGGACCTTCACTAGGTTTTAGAACCTAAAAGATTCAACCGAACTGATGCCTAGTTTAATTTTAGGGTGTCTTTCACTCTCAAGCTGTTATCATGGTCATCACATGGTCACCACATTTATAAAAAAGATATTGAGACATATGAAGAATGATTGAAAGAATTAGATATGGCCAGTCTAGAGAAAAAAGAACTACAGATGACCCGATAGCAGTATTCCATTATTTAAGGGGGTGAACTTATTTTTCAAAGCACCAGAAGGTGACAAGAAACAATGGATGGAAACTAATCAAGGAGAGAAGCAACTTGGAGTTAAGGTGAAACTTCCTAACAACGAGAACAATTAACCAGTGGAACAGCTTGCCTCCAGAAGTTGTGGGTGTTTCATCTGTGGAGGCTTTTAAGAAAAGACTGGACAGTCACTTATCTCAAATGGTACAGGGTTTCCTGCTTGAACAGGGGGTTGGACTAGAAGAGTCCAAGGTCCCTTCCAGCTCTATTCTAATAGATTTCATGTACAACAGCAAAAGGCCAGATGATGGAGTTAGAAAGAAGAAAAAGTGCAGAAGCCCTCTTTTTTTGTCTTCATCAAGAAGATATTGCTGCCAGGATTCTGGCAGTTGCCCTAATTAAATCATGAGCATCGAGCCAAGCTTCAAAACTTCAAAGGATTTATTAGGAACGAACATGGCGGCATGACCTGTATGTAGCCGATTCTGAGACACATACTTCACTGTTACCCTTGACCCTGGTTTACCCCCACCCCTCTGGGTGTATCATAATTCATATTCTCCAATGAAATACTTGCATAGCCAAGAGTCATCAATCACATTTCCAATTAGGAATTTGCGTGGCAGAAATTCCGGTAGCTTAGTTATAATCTTTGCAAAATAAGAATGGAATGCACTTTCAGTTTTAACTGCTGCACTGCTCTTTCAAGTTTCTCCCCCCTTCTGTTCATGGCAACTTTACAAATGTTTTATGAGTTGATATTTACTTCTCTTCTCAACAAGCCATCATAGCAATATACTGGATTAATTTATGGCAAATGTTGGGTTCCAGAATTTTAACAGTTGCCTACATCTATTATAAGGCTCTATTCCTTTCACCTGTCAAATTGAAAATGTTTCTCAAAGCACAGGCTCAGAGATAAATGTTAGTTGCTTGTAATAACCCAGATCAAAGGAGAACAAAATTTCAAACTCACCAGCTTAATCAATCTTATATCACTTTTCTCTCCCCTCACCAAAGTTCTCATATTAGTTCCCTGAGCCCCCTCCCCTTTTTTGGGCAAGAAGAACTTACTTTTGATATTCCCCTTTACATTTTGTACCTCTGGTACACTGATTAAAAGCAAACTTCATTGTAAAAAATATGGTAGAAACTCAGATCTTGTCTTTGTTAATCTGTAGTAGATTCGGAAGATTGCAGCAATCTCCAGGTACAATCAGATATCTGATGGAGTCATGCAGTCCCAAGCTTTGTGGGGTTAAGAGATATGGCAGATTGCAAAACTATAGTCAAGAAACACCAAAATACAAGTTTTCCTTAACATAATGTCATTCAAACAAATATGGCCTTTTGATAAAGCTGAACCAATAAGAGTTGCAGTATCTCATCATTCTCCCTTGGGGTATACTTGGTATGATAAATGGAAAGCAATTGTTTTGCCATGGCATGTTATTTGTTAAAAATTCATAATCCTCCTTATTAAATTTAAAAATGAAAAAAGACTGTAGGATATTATTTTTAAAGTTTAAATTTCAATCTGAAGGGACATAATAGTAGAATAGGTAGAATGAAGGGACATAATAACAATTTGCTATTTCGCTTCTGTAAGAATTGCTTTGTTCCTGTAAGAATTAGATTTGCCTCTGCCATTTGCTTCTACGAGTGATCTAATTCCTGTTATCTTGGTTTTTTTGTATAACTCAGTGACTGGAACGGAATACGTCATAGTTTGGCAGGGTTACACCAGGGTTACACCTGTGTTGCTAAGTGCCCAGCCCCCCCTCCCCGTTTCTTGCTGCATGGCCAATGCAGGGCTACAAGGAAGGCATGGGCCAGGGGGCCAGAACTGGGTACTAAGCTGATGTCTCTGAAGGTATAAAAGGATGCCATACCTCCCCAAGTTGTGGCCTTTCACTGCATGCTCTTTCTCTGTATGTTGTGGAATGTCTACCCTGCTCTTCTTTGTACAAATTAAAGCAGATATTTTTTCCCAAGCCTCTTCTTGAGTCTCTCTCTTTGGCATTCTGGTGACTTAAGTACATTTTGGGACCTTAATGCATTTTAAAAAATGAGTAATTATAGACAACACAATTTACTGGGACATATTGTATTATTTTAAATAAAAAGATTATTGTTCATGGAAGAGTTGAGGTAGGAAATGTAATGAATGGGAGGCCTGATTGTTTGTTTGTTTGTTTATTTTTAATTACTTATTACATTTTTATGTTATTTTCCTTTCCCTATAGCTCTTGATTTCAAAATAAAAATTCCTTTCCTTTCCTTTCCTTTCCTTTCCTTTCCTTTCCTTTCCTTTCCTTTCCTTTCCTTTCCTTTCCTTTCTTCTTTTCCCTAAAGATTTAAGCTACCTGTATAGATTTATATAACTGTGAATATCTTGCTATGAAGTCATAAATCTAACTTTATTTACCTATTTGAGACACTTAGTTGAATGCCAACAATTGTAACAGTCTGCCTCAATCAGATTAATAGAGATGCATAGTCATTGAAACACCCCAGCTACAAACCAACAGTACATTATGGGGGGAAAAAACCTCAGATTTAATCTGCTGAGAAATTATTCAGTGTAAGCAAGAGCCACACATACTCTTAGATATTTTTCTGGAGGTCAAATTAGAACCAGCAATTTTATCTTGCATTATCGCATTGCTAATACATTAGAAGCTCTTCTTTCAATAATAGCCTCTGTTAACTCATTTTGTTGTATTAGCCAATAACACAAATGTTATCCTACACAAGGCCAAGAAGTCAATCCATTCAACAACCTTTCACTCATTTGAAAATTAAATGATGACATTTTTCAATATGCATAGAAAAAAAGAATTACTAAAATTTGATTAGAAATATATAACAAAAAAGTGGAGAGAGAGTTTGGTATAATGGTTAAGACTAGAAACTGGAAGACCCTGAGTTTTAATCTCACTTTAGGCAGAAAGCTGACTGGGTAACCTTAGGCTAGTCTCTTTCTCTTAGCCCTAGGAAGGAGGCAATGGCAAACCACTTCTGAAAATCTTGCCAAGCTAACTTCAGGGCCTAGTTCAGGCAGCCATCAGGAACTGACATGGATCCAAAGGCACCAAAAAATAAAAAAAAAGTTAAAAAAAAGGGGGGGGCATACGATGAAAAAGAATGACATTACATGTTTGGGTTGCCAAGGGGAAAGACTAGGAAAGATTGACTGTGATGTATATGCCCTCCTACATGGTTTCTATCTTCTGTCATTCTACTAATGGAGATTTTTCATGGTTTTCAAAAATCCTCTTGAGCAGGGTATCAAACTGGCAGCCCGTGGGTCAGATGCATCACGCATAGGCTACACTCACCCCAGCTCCACAAAGGGATAAAACATCGTAAAACATCATGTGCTAGCAATGTGACACCGCAAGTTTGACACCCATGCTCTTGAGAATCCTACTTTGAAAAAAAATGTTTTTGTATTTGCTACTTGTTAGGAATCTGTACACCAATTAGTTGGGTTGGCAATATACAGGTGAAACTCGAAAAATTAGAATATCGTGCAAAAGTTCATTTATTTCAGTAATGCAACTTAAAAGGTGAAACTAATATATGAGATAGACTCATTATATGCGCAAGCAAGATAGTTCAAGCTGTGATTTGCCATAATTGTGAAGATTATGGCTTACAGCTCATGAAAACCCCAAATCCACAATCTCAGAAAATTAGAATATTATGAAAAGGTGCAATATTCTAGGCTCAAAGTGTCCCACTCTAATCAGCTAATTAAGCCATAACACCTGCAAAGGATTCTCGAGCCTTTAAATGGTCTCTCAGTCTGGTTCAGTAGGAATCACAATCATGGGAAAGATTGCTGACCTGACAGTTGTGCAGAAAACCATCATTGAAACCCTCCATAAGGAGGGAAAGCCTCAAAAGGTAATTGCAAAAGAAGTTGGATGTTCCCAAAGTGCTGTATCAAAACACATTAATAGAAAGTTATGTGGAAGGGAAAAGTGTGGAAGAAAAAGGTGCACAAGCAGCAGGGATGACCGCAGCCTGGAGAGGATTGTCAGGAAAAGGCCATTCAAAAGTGTTGGGGACTTTCACAAAGAGTGGACTGAAGCTGGAGTCAGTGCATCAAGAGCCACCACGCACAGATGGATCCTGGACATGGGCTTCAAACATCGTATTCCTCTTGTCAAGCTGCTCCTGAACAACAAATGTCAGAAGCGTCTTACCTGGGCTAAAGAAAAACAGACCTGGTCTGTTGCTCAGTGGTCCAAAGTCCTCTTTTCTGATGAGAGCAACTTTTGCATCTCATTTGGAAATCAAGGACCCAGAGTCTGGAGGAAGAATAGAGAGGCACACACTGCAAGATGCTTGAAGTCCTGTGTGAAGTTTCTGCAGTCTGTGTTGATTTGGGGAGCCATGTCATCTGCTGGTGTTGGTCCACTATGCTTCATTAAGTCCAGGATCAACGCAGCCATCTACCAGGAGATTTTGGAGCACTTCATGCTTTCTTCCGCAGATGAGCTTTATGGGGATGCTGACTTCATTTTCCAGCAGGACTTGGTACCTGTCCACACTGCCAAAAGCACCAAAACCTGGTCCATGACCATGGGATTACTGTGCTTGATTGGCCAGCAAACTCGCCTGACCTGAACCCCATAGAGAATCTATTGGGCATTGCCAAGAGAAAGATGAGAGACATGAGACCGAACTATGCAGAAGAGCTGAAAGCTGCTATTGAAGCATCCTGGTCTTCCATAACACCTCAGCAGTGCCACGGGCTGATAGCTTCCATGCCATGCCACATTGAGGCAGTAATTGCTGCAAAGGGGCCCAAACCAAGTACTGAGTACATATGCATGCTTATACTTTTCAGAGGTCCGATATTGTTCTATGTACAATCCTTGTTTTATTGATTGCATTTAATATTCTAATTTTCTGAGATTGTGGATTTGGGGTTTTCATGAGCTGTAAGCCATAATCATCACAATTATGGCAAATCACAGCTTGAACTATCTTGCTTTGCATGTAATGAGTCTGTCTCATATATTAGTTTCACCTTTTAAGTTGCATTACTGAAATAAATGAACTTTTGCACGATATTCTAATTTTTCGAGTTTCACCTGCATAAACCAACAATGTATGTTTGTAGCTTTAAGACAAAATCACTGTATTGATTTATACTATATTCTGATTGGTTGATTATATTGCAAATTACCATAAGAGGGAGCTAGAGATCATATCTTGCTCTTTCTGACATTCTGTTGCTATTGGATATTATTGGATATTATATCCAATTATAAAGTCTTCTTACCGGTTGCAAGTCATTTACAGTAAACAAAGATATCAAAGTATAAGCACAGCATAAATACAACAGAGAATCTTAGATAGTTAAACATATATGACCTGGACCGTTTATTGGACTGTGCTATTTCTTAAAGTAAACTTTAACTCAATTTAGTATATCTGTGTGTGGCTGAATAATTATTCATAACTACTCTCATAAACATTTCCATGTGCATATCCTTGTTACTCAAGGGTTATTCTATACATATCATAACACTACTCATTAAAACTCTGAGGCTCTTGAAGTCATCCTTTGATTGTCTCCTGGTTTCTGCAGGCCCTGAAAACTGACCCAAGAGGTGGACTTATAAGTAGAAGGTGGAATCTGTGCCTTGCCTTCTATTCATGAAGTATAATCTTTGGGTTTTGATAAAAGCAGTAAAAATCAGTTAAATATTTTACCTCAGGTTTCTGAATATGTTCATTCAAGAGATACAAGTGCAAGAAGATTCCTTCAAGTAAGACCTGATTATCTGGAAATATCCATGTAGATTTTTTGGCACAAATGCAAACATTGTTTGCCATTATTTTCTTTTAAGATGTTGAATTTCTCTGCCTAGCCTAAATCATTGTGACTTCACTGCTGAATACTAAACACATCCCATTAGCTTAGCTTTTCAGGGATCACCAAGGTCAGTTAAGTGCTACTACCATTGTAAATTTGAAATCAATATTCAAAATAAATAGTTATCGTTGTTGTAGTTGGGAGTTGAGATTTTAATTATTCCTGAAAGTGTAATATGATTTAGATGATGATCAGTGAGGGAAGAGTTGAAAGAGGGGGCAGCCAGTTAAGCCAATTACACTTCATAGCATCCATTTGAATAGTCATCATTCAGAAAAAGAAACTTCAGTAAATAAGTAGCTGTCTACAATGATGGTTTAGTCCAGGGGTGAGATTCTAATGGTTCAGACCGGTTCTATAGAACCAGTTGTTATGATTCTGCACAGTTTGGAGAACTGGCAAATCATGCCCGTGGCTGTCCCCCTCTCCTTCTGCCTCTCCCCCACAGCCAGTCAGTCCTTATCACGTATGCATGACATCACATGCATGCCCAACATCGCTGACTGCATTCTCCCCTATCCAGTAACTCCTTAGGGTATTTTTCCCCCTCCCTATGATCAGCTGTTTAGATGATCAGCTGTGCCTGGACCCCCCTTGCTGTCTTACTGCTTCGCCCAGGAGACTTCCCTGAGGCCCAGAAGGCCCAAAAACGGAGCATGGGGGTTGCTGCGTGCCTCCCAGGTTCCATTTTTTGCCTTCCTGGGCCCCAGGGAAGCCTTTTGAGAGCAAAACGCCCCCCAGGAGGCTTCCCTGAGGCCCAGAAGGCAAAAATGGGGGGGATGCTGCAAAAAAAGAAGAAGCCACACCCACCCAGTCACATGGCCATGCTTACCTAGCCATGCCCACAGAACCGGTTGTTTAAAAAATTTGAATCCCACCCCTGGTTTAATCTTGACAAATCCACTGCACTACACAACAAATCCACTCTGGTTACAAATATATAGGATCTGACAATGAGTCAAAGAGAACAAAAGGAGGCAGGTAAGTGAGAACAAACTAGAGACACAAAGGAAATCCCCAATTCTCTATCCATCCCCTTTGTGATTAGGAGGTAATCACTTCAGCTGAAGTCACCTATGAGCATCAGACAACTTTTGTATTTCTGAAAGCTTATTTGAAGAACTTTAAATATTGATTGGCATCCCTCAAAGCAGACCAAGCCTTAAGTATTTGTGAGTGCATGAAAATGGTTAAAATATGACTTAGCCCTTTACCCTTCGGATTATACATATTTTTTCATAGATAGCAGTTTATTTGCAAGGCTACCAAAACTAAAATAACTCCAAGGCCTAGATATTCATTTTCTTTTCCTTTTTTTTAGCAGTGTTCAAACACTATTTAAAGAAAGGAAAAGAAAATCCCTTTGTTAAGACTGCGGAAATTTCCAGTAAAATGAAAACAAATTGCTCTAAGTAAACCATTTGTCACAGTCTGATTACTTTGCTGCCACACTGGGGATGCCAATTTGTCATGTTAGAGCAGGGTAGCACCGGCTGATTGTAAAAATGGCAGGCCGCCTTCTGGGTCTCTGCTTTAAACCAGGAAAAAAGAGTCTTTGTTTCTTACACCTTCCTTCTATGGCTTGTAGGCTGTTCTCGTGATACCTAGGATGGAGGGATTGGCTCATGTGGCAAGGTAGGGCAAGGTATTTTTTTTTACTTTGGTAAAGGTACAATGGCAACTGGCAAACTGAATGTTCTGATAACTCAAGAATATCTTTCTCATTTACATGATAAATCTCACTTGAGAAGACACATTACAATTCTTCTCTCTGAACATGCTTGTCTTCTACATGCTGGAACATAATGCTTCTCTGAATGGAGAAATTGAGTCTACAAGCTTGTCCATTCTTTTCTGTTTGAATCCTTTCTATCTTCACTGCTATAGCCCATAGCCATCAGAACATTTCTTTTCTGTGCAATATGGCTAACTGTAGATATATTTATGATTTCGAAAGTTCATTTAGTTTATTTTTATCTCCTATCCCTGTGCCATGCTGATTATTATGTTTGATTAGAACCAGAGAGACCTAAGCTTGTATCAACTATCAATTATTTAGTTTATTTTAAGCCCAGTTGCATTTATCTAATGGATGCAATGCAGCAGGATCTGAGTGGATTCATCTGGAATCCAAGGGGAAGGAGGTTATAGTGTTGGTGAATAGTGCAATTTTCTCCATTGCTTCAAGTTGGCCATTCTCAGCAGGATTCTGAACATTTTGACTGAATGTATTGTAGGCAAATGTATAATAAATGAAGTTCTTAACATCAATTCTCTAGCTGTATCAACAACCTTGAATCTGATATACATTTAAACTCTAATACAGTATATTTATTTCTGAGTAGTTGTGATATCTGAAAAACTCCTATCTGGCAGCTTCCTTTTCATAGCAGAGTTATAAGTGCATCCAGTTTACAAAATTATATGTTTTTTCCATTAAAATTAAATGCCTTTAAAATCATGATTAACATGTTCCCTTTACTTCAATGGAACCAAACTTTAGATTGCTTTTTCTTATTGAGACAAAGAATGTATTTTTGTCCTTCTCCATCCATCAGCTAAGAGCCATAACCTTGTCTAGATTTGTCAATTCAAGTTATTTATGATGTTTTAGCATGTGATTGGCTGTTGTTGCAAAAGAATTGCAAAACAAAGGAGCCAATGAACAATTTCATAGTGTTCTTTCTTTCTGGAAGGGGAAGAACTAGTATTTTTCTATCTTTGATACAGAAAAGTTTTCTTACTGAGTGTTTCAGGGCTAGTAGGCTACAAGACAATGCTTTTTCATTAGCTAAAAAAATAATTAACTTTCCTATAATTAACTTTGCACAGGGCTCAACAACACTGGGTTCCATCAGAGTCAACATGCAAATAATAAGAATCTACCAGATTGATCTATGTCTTTCAAACATCAGCAATAAGCTTCAAAGAGAAGGATGCAGAATAACAATTTAAGCTTTTAACTAAACAATGCACCAAGGATCTGAACTCTACATTTAGCTTTTTAAAAAAGTACCCTTCACTTTCAAACTTTGCAGAGACACTTAGCAAATCACAGAATTGTAGTAAAAAATGCCAAGAAAGGGGTAGGTATTTCACCTTCTCTCCCTCTCTATAATGAATGTACTCCAGGCCAATATCATCCATCAGGAGGGAAAAGCAGGCAAAACAAAAAGGAAAACAGAAGTTGAAGCTTCCAATACATTTAAAAATGTGCTGAATTATGGCCTTGGCTTTGTTATGTTGCTAAGCCAGCAATCTTGTGACACCATAGAGCAAAACATCGACGGAGTGTGAACTAAACATTTGCTCTCATGTATTTTAGAATTGCTTCACTATACAACAAGTATGATAAAAACAAGCCATCCTGGATCTAGTCCAAGACTGAACTTAAAACTCAACAATGATCTATTTAAATAAATGATGAAGATTTAATGTTCATTCTATTTCCAAGCACTTCAAAAATACCTTACTAGTATTAGGTGGAAAACTCGGGCTGAAGAATCAATTCTATCTATTGTTTACAACTACTGTCCAGACCAAGCACCTGGAAAATATAGATTTTTCTTTTTTTAAAAAACCCTCTTACTATATATCTATGTAGATTCTTAGTCATCCAGGTCATAGTTGTGTCAAAGGTGCTTTTTCAAAAGCAAATTGGACTGTTTTTTTAGGAAGAAGTTTTGCTTCTCATGCAAGAAGTTTCACCAGTTGTGTCTGGATAGTGGGGGCCATACATCCACAACTGATGAAGCTTCTTTGATGAGAAGTGAAATGGTTTCTTCTTCCTAAAAAACAAAACAGTCCAGTTGTCTTTTTCCACATTTTTTTACTTAAAATTGAGATGAAAATTTATTTAATATAAATATTTATCATCAACATTCTTTTTTCTTTATACACTGGGTGCTCCCTTGAAATGTCTGGATTTCAGTCTAATCTTGAAATGAAAGTTGTACTTAGAACTCAGGTCCCACCCAGGCCACCTGTTATAAGATCATGTCTCTGCTTCGGAGCCACATTGCAGGAAATTCCTCAACTCAACTGACCAACTTAAGCTCTCTAGCTGCTTGGGGTAAGACAAGGTAGAAATTTGTCCTTAGTCAGATAGTGTGATGAAGAGCTCCTAGAAAACATATGTCCTTGTTTTAGTTCATTAGAGTACATGAACCAATTGAAAAACATTACATCACAGAATTTCTTATTGTCTAATTGTCAATCTTTGAAGAATTAGTATCCATAGCAGATAACAGATAATAGATAATCAGAGTTGGAAGGGACCTTGTAGGTCATCTAGTCCAACCTCCCACCCAAGTGGGAGACTCTATACCATTTCTGACAAATGGCAGTCCAATCTCTTCTTGAAAGTCTCAAGTGATGGCATTCCCACAACTTCTGAGGACAAGGTGTTCCATTGGTTGATTGTTCTGTCAGAAAGTTTCTCCTTATTTCTGGGTTAAATCTCTCCTTATTCAGTTTCCATCCATTACTCCTTTTCTGGCCTACAGGAGCTTTAGAAAATAGCTTGACTCCTTCCTCTCTGTGGCAGCCCCTCAAATATTGGAAGACTGCTATCATGTCTCCCCTAGTCCTTCTCTTCATTAGACTAGCCATGCCCAATTCCTGTAACCGTTCTTCATATGTTTTAGTCTACAGTCCCCTAATTATCCTGGTTGCTCTTCTCTGTACTTTTCTCGAGTCTCAACATTGTTTTTATAATGTGGTGAACAAAACTGGATGCAGTACTCTAGGTGTGGTCTTACTAAGGCTTTATAGAGTGGTATTAGTACCTCACTTGATCTTGATTGTATCCCTCTGTTAATGCAGTTTAGGATTGCATTAGCTTTTTTGGCTGCCTCTGTACACTGCTGGTTCATATATAATTGGTTGTCCACTAAGACTCCAAGATCCCTCTCACAGTTACTGCTATTGAGCCTGGTTTCACTCAGTCTATATGTGTACTTTTTGTTTTTCTTGTCTAAGTGTAGGACTTTACTTTGTCTACATTGAATTTTATTTTGTTAGATAGGGCTCATTGTTCAAGTCTGTCAAGATCATCTGGATCTTGAGCCTATCTTCTTGGGTGTTAGCTATTCCTGCCAGTTTAGTATCATCTGCAAATTTGGTAAGTTCCCCTTCTATTCCCTCATCTAAGTTGTTAATGAAGATATTGAAGAGTACTGGGCCTAAGACAGAACCTTGTGGCACCCCACTGCTTACTCCATGTACACTTAGACCCATTAAGGACTAGTCATTGAGTACAGTTTATCAGCCAGTTGTGAGTCCATCTAGTAGTGGTGCTATCTATTCCACTTTTTTCTAGCTTACCAAGAAATAGGTTGTGGTCTACTTTGTCGAATGCCTTGCTGAAATCTAAATATATTATGTCCACAGTATTTCGCTGGTCTATTAATTTAGTCACTATGTTGAAGAATGAAATAAGATTGGTTTGGTATGATCTGTTTTTATCAGACCCATGCTGACTGCTAGTTATTACTTTACTTGTTTCTAGATGTTGGCAGATCTGTTTTTTTATTATCTTTTCCAGTATCTTCCGAGTATTGATGGTAGACTGATTGGTCTGCAGATTCCTGGGTCTGTTTTTTTTTTCCTTTTTTGAAGATGGGAACCACATTAGCTCTTTTCCAGTCCTCTGGTAGTTCCCCGGTGCTCCAGGATTTTTGAAAGATATGGTGCAGTGGTTCTGAGATGACCTCTGCCAGCTCCTTTAAAACTCTGGGATGTAATCCATCAGGCCCCAGTGATTTGTGTTCATCAAGATCAGACAGGTGTTCTCTTGCTATTTTTTTTGCTTATTTTAACTTTTATTTCTGGCCTGTCTTTACAGTTATGTTTTTGGTGGGTATAGCTTTTTTGACTTAGCTATTTCTGTTCATGAAAGCCTCCCACATAGAACATAACCTGAACCTCTTTCAGACAGGATTCTGTAGAAAGTAAAGGAGATGTCCTTGAAAGCAATATGCAAGAATGATTATGTATACAAGGAGAGCTAAAACTTTCTTTAAATCTTAGAAAGTAGGTACTATTCAGTAATAATTCAGTATAGAGCTGTGATGGCGAACCTATGGCGCACGTGCCACAGGTGCCACGCAGAGCCCTCTCTGTGGGCATGTCAGCGATCGCCCCAGCTCAGTTCTGCCATGCACCCGCACATGTGCCTCCCACTGGCCAGCTGGTCTTTAAGTCTCTGCCATGCATGTGCGGGGTGGAGCTCATGTGAGGTTATGTGCACATGCACAAGGCACATGCGTGGGGCTGTGCATGCATTCATGGGGAGGAGGGGTGCAAGTGCAGGGGTCACACACACATATGCGGGATCATGGAAGCTCATGTGCATGTCCAGGGGCGCATGCAGGGGTGGGGGTGCATGCGCGGGGTGCACATGTTGCATTTTGGGGATGCACGGGTGCACGCTTTGGGTATTTGGTGCCAAAAAGGTTAGCCATCACTGGTATAGAGGGAAGAGGAAATGGTGCTGCTACTAAGATAATGGTCAGATAACAGAGGGCTGAGACCAGGGCAGAAATGCAAACTGAGAAAACATCAGATAAGACTCTCCCTAGTTCTTATAAAGTGGAGAGGGAGGAGCACATTCATACTTGCAAGACTGTCATTATATCTTTACAATTAAAGTAGCATTAGTCTACATGAATTTGGTTTCCTAGTTTGGTCTTCCTTGAAGTGCTAACACTTAAGCAAATGCCTCCCCAATTCATTGGGTATAAGAATGAGGAAGACTTGCAAGATTTGGTTATTTAACTTATATTAGTAAAGTACAGTTCTAATCTTCCATGGGAGTTGATTTTCTGGTCTGATCTACCTAGTTAGGATGACATCAGTTTTGCAAGTCTAATTGTGCTATCTGCCCTCCCTTCCTTATGCCTCAGTTCTTGTATATTTTTGTCCAGGTTGTCCCTATTACTCTCTCCATGTTCACACCTGATCATAGCACTGACATGGCAATTGTTGCACTCTGGCACATTCATTCCGGTCCTTCTTGATCTCCCAGAGTTTTCAATTCCAGTGATCATATATTTCTAAACTGACAGAGAGCTAAGAATTGAAGAGTTAGTATTGCAACAACAGAGGTCTTTCCAGTTGAGGCTGGTAAGAGGGGAGAGGTCTAGACCTTAACCTCTGCTTTATGGTGTACTTTAGAGTTCTATTCTCTCTCCACTCTTATTTAACATCTACAGCAGGTCTCTCAAACTGGCAGCCCATGGGCCGAATACATCACGTGCAGGCCGTGCCCATCCCGGCTCTGCAAAGGCAAAAAAAGTCATGATATGTCATGATCCAACCCTTGATAAAATCAAGTCTGACACTCATAGTCTACAGTATGGCTGCTGGTTGAGATCATATGAAAGGACAAGATTGAGTAATTAGCACTATGTTAAAGGCAAAAGTTTCCCCTGCCCAGTCATGTCTAATTCTAGGGGACAGTGCTCATCTCCAATTCTTGGCCAAAGGAGCTAGCCAGAAGACATCTATGTGGTCAGCATGACTATATGTCAGCATGACTATATGCTGAGGTGCATGGAACACTTTCCACCAAAGTGGCACCTATTTATCTACTTGCATTTACATACTTTCAAGCTGCTTACCCCCATCAGGCAGCACTCAAGTTTTGAACCCAGGCTGTCAGCTTTCCAGTTGACAAGCTCACTGTCTTTAACTGCTGAGCCATGAAGCCTTCTCCCAGCACTATGTTAATGATTATTTAATTATATATCTGTACTCTGTGACAACCAAGCATTATCATCAATATTTTTTACAGCATCTTGATGTTACAGGGGCCTTGATGGGGAGGAAAAGACTAAGACTCAACCATAGCAAGACTGAGTGATTCTGGGGACTTAACATACTTGGTTCTAGATAGTTTAGCACTATTTCAGATAGGACATCTAGGGGGTCATCCTAGACTATTGGCTCCTGATATTTGCAAATCAATCTTTGATTAAGGGCACATTTCTATATTAAGCAGGGGTGGGATTCCACCTGGTCAGGCCGGTTCTATAGAACTGGTTGTTATGATTCTGCACAGTTTGAGGGAACTGGCTGGCCCCACCGCTCCCCTCCCCCTCACTCCTTACCTGGCATGCACACCATCCAACTTGCCTGCCTTGTGCCTTCACTTAATTTTTGGTAAGTTGCTATTTTTCCTTCCCCCCCCCCCGACCATCAGCTTTTCCGACTATCAGCTGTGATATTTAGATTAGCTAGAAAGCAGGAAATTGTTGGATTTCTTGCTTTCTAGCTAATCTAAAAGCAGAGCTGAACCTTTCTTAGGACTGAAGCTTCTATTTTTCAGTGCAGACTCAGGTAGCAGATTGCAGAAAGATAGATTTCTGAGTGAATCTGTGATTCTGTGAGCAACTCAATCTGCCCGCCTGCTTTGCCTGATTTTGGGTAAATTTTATTTATTTTTTGCTATGCCTAGGCCTCTTCCTTGTCTTAGTTTTCCTTGTTCTGAAAAGCCATTTAAAAACAAAGTTCAAAACACTGAGTAATTGGATGGCTTTCTTAAAGATGAATAGACAAGAATGACATTATGTCTCCTCATATGCAAATAAACATCCATAGAAGGACTACAGGTTCTCCTACCAAATAACCCAATCCAGTCTATGGCTTTCCGTGACAGTTTGCAGACCAGGGGAGGAGCTGAGAGGATGATCAATGAAGCATAAAATTGTATAAAGATTTTATACAAAATGCATTCTGAAACACATATGCCCCAAAAATCTGGAATCCTCCATTTCCTACTGGGATAGGAATTGTGGAAAGGGAAGGCAAACAGGGGGGATCCATCAGGTCCATCAAACTAAAAGTAGGTGGTGAGACAGAGGTTGATGAAGTCCATAATTCTGAGTATTTCAATCTTAGTGCATTTGGCTGGGTTATGCATTTTGTGTAGTACTGGGCCATGGGTTTGTTTGCCACTTCTGGATTGATGGATGTTAAGAATGCTATAACATTAAATTAAACCCAAGACCCAAGATTGTTGGGGGCAATAAGCTGACTTTGTAAAAATGCCGCTTAGTAATAAGCAGGCATATACAATGGAATGAAGGCTACTGCTGAGCGCATTGGGTTGTATCCCAAAAATTGTAAGCCGCCCTGAGTCTCCAGAGAAGGGCGGGATATAAATATGAATTAAAAAAACCAAAAAACCCCTATAGTTTCATTTTCTATTTTTGAATTTTTGGAGGCATTGTAGTGGGGAGTTGATAGAATATTTGCTCCCCTTCATGAGATTTCCAAGCATTTTTTAAAAGTTATTTGACTTACATTTGGCTTTTACAAATTCCTGGAAATTCAAATCCATGAGAGATTACACAGGACTCCAAATGTCAGTATTCCTTTAGAATACTTACCTTAGGATATTAAATAATAGTTGGCTTCCCAGCCCTATCTTTTCTGTCAATTTCAGAAGTGGAAAGAGTGATTAAAATACAATTTAGATCCCAGCAAAACCTATAGTGCAAATTGTACTAGTGGGAGATTGGCATACAACAGTAGTCATTTTATTCAACTGAGCCCATTAATGAGAGACTATGTTAGACTCTGGGATTTCTCAAAACATTCTGTTTCAGCATGGTAGTAAAAGTCAGCAATACAGAACAGTTTTTCTATGAGCTGAAAATGTATAGGGAGATGGGGGGAAATAATGCATGAGTTCATTAGAGCTGTACTGCAAAAATGCAGTTATCAATTGAGTGACAGCAAAGTGACACAGAAAAGAACCCAAAACGTTCACTTTGCTCTCATCTAGTGAGCAAGCAGGTTTTTTAATGATCCAGATCTGCTATCCTGAACCATCCAATAAGGAAATTAAATCTATGATCACTTTCATTTTCTTAATTTTAGTGTTGTATGGGTAGATCCAATAGAAATTACTTGGCTCAAGCACAATGTTGCTTGTGAAAGACAGACCTGATCCTGGGAAGACTATAGAGCTACAGAAAACCAATAACTAACAGAGTGTTTGAAACTGAAGTTCAAATATTTAGACTTATTACAGGACAATTCTCACATTGAACAATTGTTTCATTGCACTTCTGGATTTAGGGAACTTTAGGAAATTGTTTGTGAATTCAAATATGAAATGACACATCCTGTCTCTACATCCTAGATTAATATCTACTTTTCATAATTCTCAGAATACTGTAATGCAATTATCATTCATAAAGATATAAAAATACATTTTGAAGCCTGTCCTTTGACACAGAACATATGTAGTCTGGGTGACTCTTAATATATACTTTCTTATCACATGTCTCCTTTTCATAAGACTTCAAATGTCATTTATATTAGAAAGTAATGAGAAAATAATGCTGATGAAATTTGAATTCAACTCTCACTTGTCTAGAGATAAGGGGCAAAGCTCATGAGTGGATCAGAGAATATGGACATATGAATCTATTTACTGAACAGCCATTGGCTACCCTAGAATGCTAGAAATGTGCCCAGTCCATCAGTAAAGGTCAGAAATAAGAAGTGCTTTGTAATAATCTATCTTTGGGTGCTGGCCATTTAAGCCTAACAGGCACTTGGAATAGAGTAGAATAACAGAGTTGGAAGGGACCTTGGAGGTCTTCTAGTCCAACCCTCCCCACTGCTCAGGCAGGAAATCCTATACCATTTCAGACAAATGGTTGTCTTATAAACTTCTTATAAACTTCCAGTATTGGAGCATTCAGGACTTCTGGAGGCAAGTCATTCCACTGATTAATTATTCTGTCAGGAAATTTCTCTTTAATTCTAAGTTGCTTCTCTCCTTGATTAATTTCCATCCATTGCTTCTTATCCTGCCTTCAGGTACCTTGGAGAATAGGTTGATCCTCCTGTTCTTTGTGGTAGCCCCTGAGATATTGGAACACTGCTATCATGTCACCCCTGGTCCTTATTATCATTAAACTAGACATACCCTATTCCAGCAACCAGTCTTTATATACACTGCTCAAAAAAATAAAGGGAACACTTAAACAACACAATGTAACTCCAAGTCAATCACACTTCTGTGAAATCACACTGTCCACTTAGGTAGCAACACTGATTAACAATCAATTCCACACACTGTTGTGCAAATGGAAGAGACAACAGGTGGAAATTATAGGCAATTAGCAAGATGTCCCCAATAAAGGTATGGTTCTGCAAGGGGGTGACCACAGACCGCTTCTCAGTTCCTATGCTTTCTGGCTGATGGTTTGGTCACTTTTGAATGCTGGCGGTGCATTCACTGTAGTGGTAGCATGAGACAGAGTCTACAACCCACACAAGTGGCTCAGGTAGTACAGCTCATCCAGGATGGCACATCAATGTGAGATGTGGCAAGAAGGTTTGCTGTGTCTGTCAGCGTAGTGTCCAGAGCATGGAGGTGCTACCAGGAGACAGGCCAGTACATCAGGAGTCATGGAGGAGGCCGTAGGAGAGCAACAACCCAGCAGCAGGACTGCTACCTCTGCCTTTGTGCAAGGAGGAACAGGAGGAGCACTGCCAGAGCCCTGCACAATGACCTCCAGCAGGCCACAAATGTGCATGTGTCTGCTCAAACGGTCAGAAACAGACTCCATAAGGGTGGTATGAGGGCCCGACATCCACAGGTGGGGGGTTGTGCTTACAGCCCAACACCGTAAAGGACGTTTGGCATTTGCCAGAGAACAGCAAGATTGGCAAATTTGCCACTGGTTCCCTGTGCTGTTCACAGATGTAAGCAGGTTCACACTGAGCACATGTGACAGATGTGACAGGGACTGGAGACGTCATGGAGAACGTTCTGCCTGCAACATCCTCCAGCATAACCGGTTTGGCAGTGGGTCAGTAATGGTGTGAGGTGGCATTTCTTTGGATGGCTGCACAGCCCTCCATGTGCTCACCAGAGGTAGCCTGACTGCCATTAGGTACCGAGATGAGATCCTCAGACCCCTTGTGAGACCATATGCTGGTGCGGTTGGCCCTGGGTTCCTCCTAATGCACGACAATGCTAGACCTCATGTGGCTGAAGTGTGTCAGCAGTTCCTGCAAGACGAAGACATTGATGCTATGGACTGGCCCGCCCATTCCACAGACCTGAATCCAATTGAGCACATCTGGGACATCATGTCTCGCTCCATCCACCAATGCCATGTTGCACCACAGACTGTCCAGGAGTTGGGGGATGCTTTAGTCCAGGTGTGGGAGGAGATCCCTCAGGAGACCATCTGCCACCTCATCAGGAGCATGCCCAGGCGTTGTAGGGAGGTCATACAGGCACGTGGAGGCCACACACACACTACTGAGCCTCATTTTGACTTGTGTTAAGGACATTACATCACAGTTGGATCAGCCTGTAGTGTTTTCTTCCACTTTAGTTTTGAGTGTACCTCCAAATCCAGACCTCCATGGGTTGATGCATTTGATTTCCATTGTTAAGTTTTGTGTGATTTTGTTGTCAGCACATTCAACTACTGTACATTGTGTTGTTTAAGTGTTCCCTTTATTTTTTTCAGCAGCTTACATTGTGTTGTTTAAGTGTTCCCTTTATTTTTTTGAGCAGTTTATTTTAGCCTCCAGTCCCCTAATCATCTTTGTTACTCTTCTCTGCACCCTTTCACTTCTATCTCACTGCTCACTTACATGTGGTACAGTTGTTACCATGTTCCAATTTTCAGATTTTACAGGACTTATCTCACCAGCGCTTTCTGGAAGATTAGAAAAAGAGAGTATCATTAACTATCACAGCTTCATTTTAGCAAATCTATCATGCAAAAGGATCTGAAAGAAATTATTCACATGCCCTGCTTGAAGAGAATGGGCAAATTATACCCTGAAATGACAACAAATTATTAGTGGATCTGATGGCTCACATGAGCAAATGCTTTTCTTCCTGAAAAGCAGGAGAATGGGTGCATTAGAAGGAGGCATTTCTAGAGACTGTCCTTATAGCAACATTAAAAGATGGATCAGAACATTCTGATTGGAGGATGGTTGAGGCAAAATGGTTTACTTAAAACTACATACAGTATTTAAACAGTAATGACATGAAAAGCAAGGATTTTTTATTTATTTCATTCTCTTAACCACAACACTTTAACTTAGTAATTTCTCTATATATAAAAAAGAAAAAGTAAATTCAACCAAAGCTATAAACAGTAATAGATACAATGGTTAAAAGTATAAAACAATTATTTTGATTATCCATGAGTAATTCTTAAATGGTTCTCATTGCAAATAATCTATCTCTGTCACTTGGGCTACAATTCTAGAGACATTTACCTGGGATAAACCACACTGAATTCAATGTAACTTAATTCCAGAGAGTCCTATTGCCTTTATTTTAAGAAGCAGAGTGGTGGGAGAAGAAGAAGAGTTGTTCTATAGAGTAAAATTGCTGAAAATATATTGGAAACTTTTAGAAGGTTGTGAAGGAGGAGGAAGAGGAATTATAAACATGAAAATGAAAGCATGACTGAAATGGAGGACAATTGAATATAAATGGTTATTGACTGCTGCAGAAATCAGCTGCTCTCTATATGTTGTGGTTAGCCGGCAGCAGTTGCGGACGGTGGAGGAAAGCAAGGATTCAGATGAGGGGCCAGGACCATTAGGGAGTGGACTGCTGCCTTCAGAGATTGTGGGGACTGGCAGCAGCGATGAGGAGGTTCCTGAGGAGCCTGTGCCAAGTGCGCGTGCACGAAGGATTGCTCGGAGGAAAGAACGGTTACAACAGCACAGGCGACTTGGGAGTAAGGCTGCAAGGTAATGGCCACTCCTTCAAGAAGATAAAAGCCAGGTTTGTAGAAGCGTTCTTTGCAGATGGCAAAGAAGCTCTGAAGCTCAGTCTCGTAGACATCATAGTTAGTATTTGTAAACTCTTGTAAATTAGTTCTTATCTCTGGGTTTTTGGCAGCCTTGACAAACAACTTGGCAAGGCTCTTTCTTGTTGGAGCTAATTAGTTGGAAACTAATCTGGGAAGAAACAGAATTAGTGGATTAAACCTTACAAGGTGGGGGCTGCTGCCTTGGTCTTGTGTTTGCTCTTTTGGAACCAGGTTGGGTCTCTGGTATAAGAATAGAATGGGATCTTGGAGGTCTTCTAGTCCAACGCACTGCTCAGACAGGAAACCCTGTACTACTTCAGACAAATGGCTATCCAATCTCTTATTAAAAACTTCCAGTCAGGAAATTTCTCCTTAGTTCTAGGTTGCTTCTCTCCTTGATTAGTTTCCACCCATTGCTTCTTGTCCTGCCCTCAGGTGCTTTGGAGAATTGCTTGACTTCTTTTTCTTTGTGGCAATCTCCCAATATCTCTTCTTGAGATATTGGGAGATTGCTATCATGTCACCTCTAGTCCTTCTTTTCACTAAATAGACACACCCAATGCCAGCAACCATTCTTTATATATTTTAGTCTCTTTAAATAAACTACGTTTTAGTTTCATGGCTCATAGTTAACAATATTAACTTTATTAAAAATGATGCATGCATGGCCATTCTCATGATTGTTTGATAGGTTTTTAATATTTTTAAAATAGGCTGCAAATAATTTTGATTTGCAGGCCCTTGAGAAGATCTTGGCAGTCCTCAAGGGCTCTTGGATCATACTTTGAGAAAAACTGCTTTATACCCCTACCCTAAGGTGATATGTTATGTCGTGTCACATCATGTAACGTCATGTCACACTACCCTATGCTATATGCCATGCTCTTGCAGGAACATTAGGAAGATGAAAATTCTTCAACTAATCAGTCTAGGGTTAGAATTTTATTTCTGTTCCAAGTAATAATTGTTTTAGAGATGCTATATGATGTTTTCATATCACATGCCAGGGCTAATATCAAATGCAGTTTATGGCAAATGCCACACCAGATTTCTGTAGCTGCCAAAGCTGCTCAGTTCCTCTGAGCAGGGAGGAAAAAGGAAGAATGAAAGACGATCTGTTGTAGCATTTAATTATTTCTAATATTTTAACCAACAGAACAGATAACTGGACAGAATTTAGAAATATAAGAATTGTTTCCAATAAGGATCCAAGCAATTTAGAACAATTTAGAAACTGCAAAAAGGCAATGCAAAATAACTACAGGTAATTTGCTAGCCTAGCTCCCAGTATATTCAGAACATACATTGACATTGCCTAGCAGGAATGATTTATGGCTAATTAAATTACTCCTGGCATGGGAATGACTGCCTGAGTCAATACCAGAACTAGCTCTTTGTCTCAAATAATGCTTCTGGAATTATAATCTGATGTGTGTTCTTTTACAAGGATGGAGTCTTTTCCTCCTCTCTCGGCAGGATGCCATTCATATTTTAATCCAGGAGGAACAACATTCTGCAAAAATCAAGAGTTAGGCTTGGTGCAAATCAAAAATAAATAGTTGTAGTGAGCCTTATATGTTTGTTGCATGAGTTGTTCTTTAAATAAGTCAAAGTAATTTGGCACAGACCACATTAACAATTTTGGAATGAAGAAACTGATTTCCCAAGGCATATTGTAATATGGACATTCGGCAGTTACTGTGCACACGAAGAAGTATATTTAGATTTCTAATGGGGGAAACTCCATTGGAGCAATCAATGGAAAAAATAGGGAAGATTTGCAGAATGAGTATTCTGCTTTTACTACCCTAATAGATTTAACCCCATGAGAACAAAGAGATTGCTTTTTAGGATTCACCAAAGCAGTGGTTAAAATGTGGTCCAGGACTGGGATGAAAGGATACTGTTAGTACTTGAGTTATAATCATTTGTTCAATGGCTGTTTGAAATTATGACAATGCTGGATGATTGGTACTGATGTTTGATCCTCAAAGTTATAGCTGTTGCAGCATCCCCCTGTCTACCTGATCAAATTCGGGTAGTTGGCAGTCTTCTCCCAGCTTGATTTTAACCATCTGTTTGCTCTTGCTACTGACCAATAATGCTTGGCCTGGCTCTTCAAGAGGCAGCTTCTGAGCTGAGGCATCTGGGGCTCCTGGGAGCAGTGGGGGCTTTGTGCCACAGTGATAGGCTGAAGCTGCTGTGGCTTTGTATTGTGGCTCAGGTGCTTTGGCAGCCCCAGAACTATGGCATGACAAGAAGCCCCTAACTTACAGCACACCAACAGCCTGAGCATCATATACAGTAGTTCTGGGGCTGCTTGCTACTCTGTAAGGCAAGGGTGCAGGGCAACCAAAAGGGTGGAGAAAAGGGAAGAAGAGGCAATTGTGGAGGGGGGAGGTGAAGGGGAGACCGTTCATTACCTTGGAAGAACTGAGAATCAGGGCTGGGAGTGACCAAGCTGGGGTATGGTTGGATCAGAGTGAGTCCTTGGCTAATGACCAATGGAATTTGGTTAATGATGGAGACAGAGAGTGCAAGGATTGCAATTACTAAGCAATTCAGTCACAGGATGTCACCAGGGGTGGCGTTCAAATTTTTTAACAATCGGTTCTGTGGGTGTGGTTAGGTGGGCATGGCTAGGTGGGCATGGCCATGTGATTGGGTGAGGGTGGCATCTTTTTTTTTGCAGCATCCCCCATGCTCTGTTTTTGAGCCTCCTGGGCCTCAGGGAAGCCTCCTGGGTGAAGCAGTAGGACAGTAAGGGAGATCCCAGCACAGCTGATCCTCGGAAGGAAAAAAAAGAAATACCTTGAGGAGTGATTGGGTGGGGGAGAATGCAGTCAGCGATGTTAATCTTGTGCATGTGTGATAAGGACTGATTGGGTGGGGAGGGGTGGGCAGAGAGAAGCGGGGCCAGCCAGGGGTACGATTTGCCGGTTCTCCGAACTGCACAGAATCGTAACAACCAGTTCTATAGAACTGGTCCAAACCGGTAGAATCCCACCCCTGGATATCACCCTTTACAGCCACATTGCTTAGTGATGGAAATTCTGGTCCCAAGTGCTGCAGCAACCCAATAACGATGTATACTTAGAAAAATTAAACTTTGACTTTTGGACCAGCCATCTTTTTTAGCTTAGGAAAGTAATTTGTTGTTTCAAGTCAAAATACTATCATGGCCAATTCATATTTAGCAGATGGAGTTATAGGAAAGTAATCTGCCTGAGGGGATTCAGCTGGAACAGTGGCAGGCAGGGAAAGCAGTTTTGCCTCCAATTTAAGCTGATTGAGTTATTGTGGGTTGGGTATTTTGAGTGTGAGGGACTACAATTACTAGTTCAACCCTTTTTACCATTAGATTTCTGCTTGCAAATTTCTTTAGTAAAGATATAACATTCACCTATATGAGAATTCCATGGGTCAAGACAGGACAAATAGTTAATTTAGCAAAGCAAGAAATAAACTGACTAACACTAAGGTTGTTTTAGCATTTGAATGAGATTAGGCTAATACACCATTCTAAAACTCACAGTCTCCAGCCAAGTGTAGCTATAGTTATTGATTCGCTTAGGAACAACAGTCTACTATTGTACTCTGCAAAGCTACCTGCTTAGCTCTGTTTTCTGATTCTTAGCTTGGAGACAGAGAGATGATAGTGTGAGATCTAAGTCAAAGGATCCATGCCTGCCAAGACTTCAAATCTAGCTTCAACTCCCTAACCCTTAAAAGGGGGGTCACATCAAACTCTTCATTCTTACAGAAGTCTAATCTTCGAGAGGGAATATATCTAAACAGCTAATTATTCTAAGCTAGAATAATTCCCCATTCTATTTTATGTACAAATATGCAAGTTTTCCACGGAGGAGCATTTAATATATGAGGTTCAGTTGTATGAAGTAGGACTATTCACAATTTGAAAATTATTGGAAGAAGTGCTTTGATCTTCTAAAAACACAGCAGCCCCTTTTTAGGCTTAGCAAGAAACTGGGAAAGGATGCAACTATTTTAAAGTTAAACATTAAAATGTGTTGTTTGATTAAATTCATTAAAATAACTATTTTTCTCATTTTTTTCAGTTGAGACATTCATGTTCCATTAAGAGAAGAGAGCTGCTGTCCTTCTGTGAGATCCAAACCTGTGTTCTAAACCATTTTTAAATTATGCACTGTAACACCCTAATAGTGTTAAGTGCAGACCAGATACAGACTTGCTGTATAACAATGAAAACTAGTTTTATCTTGTCTTATAATTTTTAGGGTATGCTTCAATCAGATAACCTATATCCTTGGAAGGACAAACAGGGCACAAAATAAGAAAGTTTCAAGCATAATTATGACATTTAAATGAGCAAAGGAAATGTTCCTCTCTCATCACAGCAGCAGTATTCAGCAATATATTACCAATCATGATTTTTTTACATACTAGGTCTTCGACGAACTGGTTTTGGTTTTCTGAAAGGTATTACCTGAAAATGAAAGCAAACACTTATGTAACAGTCCATTATATCTGTTTTTTTTAAAAAAACTTTTCTTTGGTGTACTGCTTAAAAATGAAATTATGTTGTTCATAACAATTTCTAATATACAACTAGATACAATTGATATTAACTTTTGTGAATACTAACAAAAGGAGTATTTAATTATTAAAAATGTATTGCTTATGAGAACTTAGTAAAGAATGAAATATTTCAGAAAGACTTTCAATTGTAATCCTGAAGGCAGATATATATGCTGAGTTTTTTTTCCTATGGAGTCATCATTAAGAGCACTTTGGGACAATTTCTGGTTTCACTGTACTATCTTTCTGGTATTGCGTTACACTGTTTCTGATTGTGCTCACCTACCAACCATGTTTACATTCTCAGCAACTTTCATACTAATTTGTTGTGGCTTTTTCCAAGGCAGTCAGTATGAATTGTGAGGAAATGGAAATAATGTGGAAACCCACTTTCAGGCCATCATGGGAGTCTAATTGGTGGTCATTTCTTCTCCTGCCCTGTATTTATTCCTTCCCATTTCTCAAAATCTAACAGATGAGCAGTAACACAGTTTTTATAGCCAACAATGTTGCCTTCCTGCAGTGCTGCTTGCATGTTTGTCCTACAGAACATTACTACCCTTAGATGGACATATGTTCAAAGTAGGAAAGACCACTAAGGATCCAGAGGGCCTCATTTGGCAGATCTGCAGATTTTTAGATGCAGAGTTGGTTGGTTGGTTACAAGCATCACCAACCTTTCATTATAAAAAAAATGATGTTGATGTTCTTAGTTCAGCTGTCCTCTGAGAGCTGATACACTTATGGAAACAGTAACAACCAATAGGTGTTCATCATGGGCAGTGAGATGGTGAGAAGTAGATCTTTAATTCTCTTTTAAACATCACATATAACTTCCACCTGTTGAGGTGACTAATGACCTTATGCCAACTGTTGAGGTGACTAATGATCTTATGCCAACTAATCCTCATTGAAAAGCAAGCTACTATTATTCTTTAGTGTTTGTCAACAATGTTTTGCTTCCTCAAAGTTGCCATCAGTTTGATGTTGAAAACTACTTTGGGAACAATTCAAGATATGCTTCACAAAACAAAACAAAAGCAAACAGCTTCAGCTCAAGATAGTTTCCATATGGTGAGTTTCCTATGTGCAACCTGTGGACCTGAAAGGGAAGAATGGCATTGGGCAATTCTTAACTTCCTTTCCTTGTCTGATGTGACATTGGAAAAGAACAGAGTCCCATTTCTGGTCTGCTATGGCATTACTGAATCATGACTTTCAAACACAGCAGATGCAACGCTGTTACTATGAATTCTCACAATTCCCCATTTCCCCCCTTGTAAGTAAGGAACTGTAGTGGAAAATCATTTGTCATCTTTTTATTTTTTATTTTCTTTACCCATTTAGCTTCTTGAGTCATGAAGCTGTTGATAATCTAGGCAGATGAACAATGAACCACATGTAGATTTTAATAATTGCAGAAATGTGTAGAAAGTCCCTGACACTGAATGCCTATTGCAGTTGCTTGATAATACAACTGCCAGTTGCTGAAGAACAATAATAAGTGCTTGTACAATATTACACAACATTTGTGAGACAAGAGGACTTGTATTATGAGTTAATCTTCCAGTGCAACAATGCTTTCATATTCATTGAAAGGAACATGTGTCTAAGTGAAATCATGACAGTCATGGGGTAGAGGGGAACTGTAGTGTAATTGCAGATGTTCTCTTAAGTACTCTGAGATATCTTTTGTATTCTTTTCTTATCACTTTGGTTTCCCATATAGAAATAGCTTCTCTTCTTGCCCTTAAATCCACTGTTATCAAAGTCCCACAAGGGACAATGGATATTTATTTGAAGCCCTGTCTCATTTTATTTATGCATATGCAATTATTTATTTATTTTTTATTTATTTTTATTCATATTTATATCCCGCCCTTCTCTGGAGACTCAGGGCGGCTTACAATTTTTGGGATACAACCCAATGCGCTCAGCAATAGCCTTCATTCCATTGTATATGCCTGCTTATTACTAAGCGGCATTTTTTACAAAGTCAGCTTATTGCCCCCAACAATCTTGGGTCCTCACTTTACCTACCCCGAGAGGATGGAAGGCTGAGTCAACCTTGAGCCTGGTGGGATTCGAGCCTGCAATAATTACAGGCAGCTGGAGCTAAGTGCTAGGCTATTAACAGCCTGCACCACCAAGGCCCTTGGTGGATTAATTGTGGTAGTTAACAGGGTAGCTGAACACAAAAAGAATTTTTATCTGCTGCATTACTGCCTGTGCAGGGAATGTCTTCTGAAACTCAACATTGAAATCAGCACTTCCAATGTCCACATGCATGCTATGGTTATCTAGACCATATTCCACTAATCTTACATTTGGGATAACTGAATGCAGGTTTGGGTAGGTTAATTCGTGTCAGTTCTGGTTTCTAGCTGAACAGATTACCAATCTTGTACAGTCTACCCTTCACCTGCCCACTCCCTCTTCCCATTTCCTCTTCTTAATATTAGGCATGCTTATAAATGAATCCCAATTCTGAATACTAAATGACTTCATTGTTTATGTGGTATTGGATGGAATATGGATTACCAGTTTGGATCAATGTGTTTAGACAGTTTTTGATATAAATGAAAGGCTGGAAAGTTATCACAAGATCAGTTCAGTCATCCGGATGTTAAGTTTAAAGTCATGCCAAAACAATTTGATCAGCGCTCAGTCTAGGGATGAGTTTAATGGTAATCTTGCAAATTGACTTGTGATGAGTATTGATTTCTCTTCATTCTTCCAGACTTCTTTCTACTATCACCACCATCAGTACCCCCCCTTTTTTTCCTGTGCTGTTCTTTCTAATTGAAGGTTGGGGACAGCAAGCTAATCAAGTTAGCTTGATCCTGTTCTCTCTCCCTCTCCATGATCCTTCACAATCTTGCTAACTCTCTCCTGAATATGTTCCAGTTTCTCCACATTCCTTTAAAGTGTGGTACTCAGAACTGAACACAGTTATTCTAAATGCAATCTAATCAACAGAGGGTACAATAGAATTATTATCTCCAGGGACAAGGATTAAATACTTAAAGGGGTGGGGTGAGCTATCGGCAGTGGGCTGGTCATACCAAGCTGGCCATGTTGAGTTGTCCTAGACCCACCAAAGAAGTTTGGACATTCTGAGGAAAAATATGCTGATATGGTCAGACCCCAACTGCGGACAGCCATGCATCTGGACCCTGATGGCTGCCTGTTGCAGACCCAAGAAACAGTGGATGAATTGCATCAAGGAGGACATGCATCAAGGAGGACATGTGTGAGTGTCATCCCTGAAGATGCCATGAATCAAGCCAAATAGAGATGCCCTTGCCAACAAGCAGAGCCTGCCATAGTGGAGGAATCACTAGGAAGAAGAAGAGTCATACCCAAACTATAATAACTCCAAGAGGTATTGAAAAATGCATCACTGTATTGAATGTTCCTGATGTACTGTACTTAAGAATAGGAGTGTAGCTACTCCCAAAGATTCCAGTGGACTCCATATGTTTATGTATGTGTTATATCCTGGCCTAACATTGTGTATATTGTAGAAATGTTAGTTAATGCCCAATTATTTCTGATTATTATGGAGAGAAGGAATAATAGGGAAAGCAAAGAGAGGGAAGTCTAATAAAAAAGTAAAAGAGAAAGTATTAGTGAAGGAGAGGTGAAAAAAGGGTTTACATTGTGAGCCAAAAATGGTTTTAAAATGAAAAAAGAAAAAAGGTCACAACTCTTCAAAAATAAATTGTGCCAAAGTGTCTTGTGCATACAGAAGTTGTGGGAGCTTTATCCCTGGAAGCTTTGAAGAAGAGACTGGATTGCCATTTATCAGAAATGGTGTAGGGTTTCCTGCTTGGTTGGGGTTTGGCTTAGATGCCCTACAAGGTGCCTTCCAACTCTGTTAATCTGTTAATACATTAAATTGCCTCTACTCACAGCATCACATTGACAAAAAAGTTGCTATAATCCTCAACATTATGCCATACCTCTGTGCAAAGTTTACATGTATTCTTACCCTTATATATTAATTTCTTTCTGCCCTACACAATATATGCTTACACTGGTTGGATATTTTTATTCAATTACCTTGATCATTATTATTCAGCTTGTTCATTATTCTAATGTGTATGCTTGCAAGAAATAATGAAGCGCACATTTAATAAGCAAACAAAGAAATCAACAGTATAAGCTTAAATCAATACAGTAAATAAATTGTAGAGTTCTTATGGAAAAATATGATTGAATATCTGTATTATGATTTGAGCTATTATTTTAGGTACAGCATAAAATAGTGTATCTCTTAACTAGATAGCCTTATAAAAAGATTAATATTGGTAATAAAATCTGTGGAAAGATTTTCAAAACAGTAACTATGCTCAGCTGTTACAGATTTTTGTAAGTCTTGAGGACTGAAATTTAATGCCAATAGCTTAGCATATCAATAGTTTCTAATAAGAGTTCTTAGAAATTTCACATAGTGTAATAGTCATAATTTGGGAAATCTAACATTCAGAAATATGGAGTAAAAAATTCAGTCATTCTCTCAGAAGCCCAGTAAGCTACTGAATTCAGGTTCCAGAATTTGACCTCCAGGGGTAACAGGACAACTATATTTATTTATATTTATTGTTTGTTGTTTGTTTGTCAAACATGTACAAGATAACAAGCATATGTATGAACATAAACATGAACAAAGGAAGTAAATACAGATAAATGGGGACAGTATGACAAGGACAGTAGCACACAGGTGCGCTTATACAAGTCCCCTTTAAGGATCACTTAAGAATGGGGTCAGTTTGAGATTGAAGCTGTGAGGTTTTGAGGCTGTAAGGATGGAGTCTGGTAGAGCATTCCATATCAGACAGTGGAATGGTTGAAACAAAATCAAGACTGAATACAAAACCCAAATATTTATAAATTTAAAACAATGGCAATTTGGCTCTTGTGGCTGGAAAAAGTGATCCAGAATGGTGGTAATTACTGAAGAAGGTGATCCTAAAAGCAGAACTGCAAACAGTTTCAAGGAAAAGAAAAATAGAGGGCCACAAAGGAAGCAAGTATCATTATAGAAAACAGTTACTAAAGATCTGAAAACAAAAAAGGACCCATAAAAGAAATGGAAAGAGGACCAACTCAACAAGAAGTAGTAGTCCTGAAATATACAACTAGTTTCAGGAAAACAAAACCGAAAACAAGCTATGCTTATTGAAGTATATTAGTAAAGTTTTCTTTAGATATGTTCAAAATGAGTAACAGAGAAAAATATATACCTGAGTAAAGCAAATTAAAACATGTAATAAAGAAATGACAAAGTTATTTAACTGCTCCTTATTTTTTTCTATTTAAAAAAAAGATTCTGCAGAGGGAAATTTTGAAGAGTAGGGTGAAGGAGCAGGATCCATTTTTGAGACTTATAGAAACATGATCAGGGAATACTCCCTTATATTGACTGGGTCTCAAAATGTCCAGATAGATGAATTGCATCCCATGATACCAAAATAATTAGGTAATGGTCTGGTGGAATAAGAATGTGTGAAGTGCCAAATAACTGGAGAACAAATATTGCCTCTACTTTCAGGAAGTGGAAACATGAAACTACTCTCTCTCTTCATCTCTCCATCTCTCTCTCCATCTTTCTCTCTGTCTCCATCTCTTCCTCCCTCCCTCCCTCCATTCAGGAGTTCATTCAGGAGTTCAAGGAGGCTGTGTAATGCTCCTTCCAATTTTCCCCACAATAACAGCCCAGTGAGGTAGGCTGGATTGAGAAGGAGTGATGAGGTTCTGTGGCTAAAGGTGAACTTCAGCCTCTCCAACAGATCCTAAAGAGTGTTTTTAAAGTATTTACAGATCACTGTGGCAATTACTGAAAGTCAAACATGGATGTGTAAATGGACTAATGGACTAAAAGTCAGCATGGATAAAAGCCAGATTAATCTTATTTCATTCTTTCATCTATAGCAGATTGTGGGAATGCTACAGACATGATATATCTTAAATTCAGCAAACTGAATTTAAATTGGCAAAGTCCTCATGACATGCTAATTAACAAGATAGTTAATGGTTGGCTGGATAATTGATAAGTAAGTTTACATATATAGTTGACTAAAACTTGTACTGAAAATTTAGTCATCTATAATTTATTTTTAGAGTCAAGGGAGATATCAGATAAAATGCCAGAAAGATAAGTCAAAGGCTGTTCTTTTCAGTATTTTTATTATTCAGATGAAGAGACAGAGTGAATGCTTTTCAAATTTTCAGATAAAAAATATATTGGGTGGATAATTGATTTCCTAGGAAATTATTCTAACTTATCTTAAAATTAGAGAAATGGTGTGAAACTAAAAGAATGGTAATTAACAAAAACAAATGCAAAGTTCTTCATTTAGGGAAAATATATTCATGGTATAAAAGGGGTTACACATGGCTTTGTAATACTGGGGAGGGGGGAAGAATAGCAGTGGACTCTAAATTAAGTATGAACCAGAAGTATGGGAGACTTCCGGCTGATGTTGCGATGGGATTGGTCACGGAGGGCACAGCTCCATGCTCCCGTGCTGAGTTCTCCCCATTGGTGGGCTCTGAAAGGTGCTTGTAGGTCTTGTGAGGTCGTGGAGAGTCACATCTCTCCTGCCTGACCCAGGGTTTTCTTTTCCCTCTCAGCCATGACATAGAGAAGAAGCAACCTAAAGATGGCTGTCATGAAGTTGGGACAGCCGAGGAACAACTAAAACTGGTGCTGGAGTGGAATTAGTGAACAGTGTCTGGAACTGGGTGAGAGGATTCATTTTACTCAAAACTTAACCCCAAAAAAGAAAAATCCAGGAGAATTATTGGCTCAGAACTATTTGATAAAGCAGTGAGTGGAAACTTTGAGAAAAAAATACTAGATTGGAAAGAAAAGATCAAGAGAAGAAATACAAAAAAACCTTTAAAAATACAAAAAATGGATTTTTAAATTGGGAAGGCATTTTAAAATGCTGGACTATTTATTTAAAAAGTTAACCCTGCTTTTATAAATCAAATCAAAATTAAATTGGATTGAAACTGATTGGTTTTGTTATTGAAATTTAAGCTGTGAGCGCCACCTGCTGATGAAAGGAAATACAACATATATTTACAAGCCTGTAAGATTTTTGATATGGAATAAACAATACTTATCTGCAGGACGGTGAAGATATTTACTGAATTATATGCATCTACCCTATGACTATTGGAGATTTAATTATGAGAACAAGGAAGACATCTAATTAAAGTGGCTCCTGAATGTTATTAGACATGATTGAATTTATAAAGGGAAGTTAAAGAGATTTTGAACAACATCTTGGACTACTTAAAGGGAACTGATTTTGAAGAGCAATTTTAGGCTTGAATATGTGGTTCCTGGACTACTGGATAAGAGGGAGATCTAGTAAAAGAAGACGAGATGCTCCATCAGGGGGAAATAAGTAGAACTTTGGAAGGCATGGCATCAATGTATCAATGTATAAAGGACATTATAATAAGAAACCACAAGGAGATCAAGAAAATGATACATGGCATAGAGGAAAAGCTGGAAAATATAACACAAAGGGACAATGAGTAAAGAGCAAGACGCCCAGGAAAGGGAGGAGCGAACAGGAAGAATGGAGGGAAAAATAGAACAGATGAACAGCAAACAAAAGAAGGATAAGAAGAAGACAATAATTAAAACAATGATCGATGAAATAAAACAAGGGGAAAATACTTTAAGAGATTTAAAAAGGAAAATGTTTTTTAAATATAATGGTGACATGATTAAAAATTAAAATGGAGATAGAAATAAGAGAGAAAGGGATTATTAATAAACACATGATGAGATAAAAGCAATAATTAGAGGGAAGATTAGAAATTGAATAATGGAATTATCATGTATGTTTAAACAATATTGTGATTGCATTAGAATAATATATTGAAACTGAATAATTAAATAATGAAAGACTATAATTTAGTACAGGTGTGTATTAACATTAGAATTACATAGGTTTGATAAATGTAATAGATATGATTAATATTATTATTCTTATTTGCACCAAAATGTATGATATCCAGGTGCCACACTGTTCATGCATTGATGTGTATATGTAGAATAAAATAAAAAACTTGCGGGTGGGGTGGGAGAAAAGAACCAGCAGTGTGATATTTTAAGCTGCATCAAACAGAGTACAATTGCCAAGTCACAGGAAGCAATCAAATCATTCCATTTTGCATTGATTGGAGTTAGCAATGTGAGTTAGCAATGTGTCCAGTTGTGGGTACTGCACTCTAAAGAGGATTCAGAGACATTATGACAGGTTCTGAGAAGGGCAACAAACATGAGAGACTGAAAAGGCTTGCATAGCCTGAAGAAAAAAGTGATAGTGTGGAGTTTGATACATTCTTCAACCTCTGGAACCAACTGCCCCTGGGGCTCCGCCTGGCCCCTGACCTCCGCACCTTCTGCCATGATTTGAAGACCTGGTTGTTCGACCAATCGGGCTGTGACCCTCCTTGGGGGATGGGTTTCTTAATTATTTTAACCATTGTAAATTTTAGTTTTTGTAATTTTGGGGCTTGTGGAATTAGTTTAATCTCTTTTTAAGTATTTGTTGTTGCTGTTTTTAGTTGTGCGCCACCAGTCTTCGGAGATGGGCATACAAGTCCAAAAAATAAATAAATAATAAATAAATAAATACCTAGAAGGATGTTACACACTGCTTTCTCTAGTTACAGAGTGAAAGTTTTGCAATAATAGATTTAAGTGATGTAAATACTGTACTGATTCTGATCAGGAAAAATGTCTCCTTTTCCTTGGATGTTAGGCTAGACAGCCATTTGTCTAGGATGTTTTAATTTGTATTTCTGAATGGACCAAGTGGCTTGAACTCAATGACTGTTTCTAACTGTATTATTCTATGATTGTTCTCTCTCTTAATGACTCTGGTGCTATGAATGTTAACTTTCCATACCTCCTGACTAAAAGATTCTCCATTATTGCTGGCAATGCTTATAGAGGGTTTCTGTTTTCTCATTGTGCAGAAATAAACCAGGTTTTTCTTCTTTTGAATAAACCTTGAGTTTTCTTTGCCAGTTCCCCAAGAAAGCTACACAAAGCCAAGCCAATTATGAAGTGAGTTACTCATCACTAGTTACAGTAGAAGCCAGAGGCTTTGCAGTTTTATTTCTGATTATGATTCTGTAAAGTATCTGTTGTTTCACAGTTGGAATATCTTAATATCTCACAATTCCACATTATCAGTAGAACATACTTCAGTTTGTGAGATGGGGAAAATCTAGAACTTACTAAAGACACCCTAAGACTTGCTCCCACATTGGCTGATAGTATGTGTGCATATATGTAGACATAACCAATGGTGAAAATTAAAACAGAAATATTTCAAAGGCATTGAAATGTCCATTAAAAGATGTATTTATCTTATATAAATTCTAGACTAATGAAATATTGTTACATAACCTTCATGTTGTCAAACTGCTACATGACATTCATTGATAGATATCATTAAAATACTGAAAAATGTGGCATCCATCAAATTCTCCTAATACCATGAACCATCAGTAATAAAAAATAAAATCCAGTTGCTGCAATTAACTGCAATTATGAATGACATAACAAAAATAAATTTGTTGATCAATTTTATTTGCATGAAAACATTTAAAAATATTCAGGGTCAGAATTCATAATGAAGATAGAATAATTTTAAAGCACATTTTTACTCTTTTTTATCAGCATATCTTCCTATATATTACTAGTGCTTTACTTTCCAAGTAATAACATGAATATTAATATTATCCTCCCTCGTTATTATAATGACCATATATCCTTTATTATAAAGGACAACCCTTTATTTCATTTCAATTCAATTCAATTTTTATTATGGTCACAGACCAGCATTACAAATAAAAACATTAAAAACAATAATAAAAAATAAAAAACAAACTAATATATTACAATTAGTAGTGGACTGTCAGTGGGCAGTTGGAGTCTACCTAATTTTGCATTTAGTATAACAAAATTTGGCCACATTCAAAGAAACTAGTTCATATTGATTTGGATAACAGCAGTTGTATATAAAAGAGATCAATTTCTCCCATTGATTTGAATACGGAAGGCATTATAAAGTGAGTCAGTGAGTCTGTATAGAACAGGGGTCCCCAAACCCTTGTCTATGGAGCACTATTGGGTCACAGCCCATTGGCAACTGGGCTGCTCAAGCGGCGGGTGAGGGCAGGAAGCTCCATTTGCGCAAGCGGCATGCCTGCATGCGAAACCATCCCTTACACACACACATACCCCGCCACTGCCATTGCTGCCAGAGAGCTGGAAACCACTGATATAAAAGATATCAGTATAGCAGGACATAAGCTGTAGTTTCAGTGGTCCTTTGTCCACAGAGGCAAAAATCTCATATGGTATGTCTTTGTATTGGCCCTCCAAAGCTCCTTTATTTCAGTAAAGTGCTCTTTCGATTTAGTTTACAAATTTAGTTATAGCGGTCATTTAACTTTTACTGTGCAAATAGTACTACCTAATGCACAGTCACATTCATGTGAAAAATATGGAAATGAAATATTTAAAATAAATGGACATAAACTGATTTTAGATATTTTTATTAGACTATATGTTTTTGTAAAGTTTTGTTCTTGGTTTTGTTCTTGAGTTTTCCTTTTTAAAATTGTAAACAAACTTTTTTTATCCTTGTGAATCTCTTTCAGACTTGCCCCTTTTTTAAGTTTCCCCTTTCTTTTTCCAAAGAACATATGGTCACCCTACTCGTGACAGCAATAGAGAAAGTTCTACAATTACACCATAGAGTCCCATATAAATCCTTGTCTGAAAGACAAGGGAAGATTTGTTGCTTGGCTCTATCCCTCTGTCCTCTCAGCACTAAAGAGCTTACAACAGGCTCTGCACTGTCATGGTATCACATTGAAAAATGCCACTGCTTGCAAAACCTTGATAATTCACTTCTGAATGAGTTTGCTTTTTCCTCCCACTTCCTGAATAGAATGGTAAACTTCTGTGGCAATCATTTTGTTCAGTTTTACTGTTTCATTCTATAATTGCTAGGCTTGTTTTAGTTATTCTTGTTGTCATTTACATTATGCTTCCTTTTTTTATCACCTGTGGGAACTGCTACCACATGCTGCCTTTTAGGCATAAAATGTGACAGTGTTTTCCTTAGATGAGATTTGCAGTGGCAAACTAAAGGCTCTGTGAAATGTTGCAGGAGGTATTCAAAATCTCAGTCCAATTTTTAAAGTTTCTCCCTCTCCAATCCCTGCAACTACTAAACCTGAGAGATTTTCAGTGAAAATTAAATCGGAGTTAACCAACATATACAACTACAGAGATCTGGATGCTGGAATTGTAGCATTTCCTGCAACAAATCAATGGCATAATCCATTCTTTTTAAATTTCTAGTGGCAGAGAGAGACTCCAAACTTTGCATGCAACACTTCAGAACATTGTGTTTTTATTAAGGGAACTACTAAAATATATTCTATATAAAATATAACGCCATATTATAAAATGTAATAAATATTTTTATGAGCTGCTTCAAGTCATCTCTAGGTGAGATGGGCAGCATATAAGTTTGCTAAATAAACAAATACACATGTTTCCTTTTTAAAAAGAAAATGCTTTATTAGTATTATTGGTTTCACAGTCTACCAGATGTTGTTCTTGGTTTGGTATTCTTATTCATCTATCAAGTCCTTCCTAAAAGCCTAAGATAGGTAGATGTTGTAAAGGCATCAGGATGTAAGCTGCTCTAAGCAAAGCTGTCATTTGCAAATGATGTTGGTGATCAAGATATTTTACTATTGCATCAAAGGTGCCTATTACTATTGACACCATCTTTGCTTTTTTATTATTTTGTGTTACTTCTCTCCTGCTGTTTCTAGATCTCCACTATCCAGACATTTTTGTCTTTCTTATCAGCAATTGTTAAGCTGGAGATGTTATGTTGCAGGTGCTTTCTCTATTTGAATTCTAAAGTCCCACAGCACTTTAGCTTCTTCATTGTCTATCACATTGTCTATTTTGTGCTCACACCAGTTCTTGCTTGAAGAAAAATGGTATTTCCTGGTGCTGGCCCTTTTGTTGGGTCTTTCTTTATCAGGAAGGTTTTAACAGATGTTAACCAATCTTGGTATTAACCTATAAAGCCCTGCATGGCTTGGGTCTGGGGTACTTGCAGGAGTGCCTCCTACCAGCATCGAGGTCCAATCGCCCGTATGCTCCCATAGGCAGGCCCTCCTGGGGGTGCTGTCGGCCAGGCAATGTCAGTTGGGGTCCCCCGGGGGAGGGCCTTCTCTGTTGGGGGGGCACCCTTTGGAACCAACTACCCCTGGAGCTACGTCTGGCCCCTGACCTGTGCTCCTTCTGCCATGATCTAAAGACCTGGTTGTTTTCACAGGCTGGCCTGGATTGAGCAGGGTTGGGGTTTTTAATTTTGGGGATATTTTTAAAATTTTAGAATTATTTGGATTGGATTTTGGAATAATTTTTATACTATGTATGTTTCTGTATAATTCCCAATCCAGCCCGAGATGGGGCATATAAATCCAAATAAATAAATAAATAAAAATAAATCTTCATCACCTTGCAGTATGTTATTTATTTATTTATTTATTTTATTTTAATTGGTTTTATATACCGCCTCTTCTCCAAAGGACTCAGGCGGTTTACAGGGCATTAAAAACATACAATACAAATATTAAAATAAAATTAAACTCAATTAAGCCCCACCCATATCAAATTTTAAAAATTTAAAAACAATGGTTAAAAATGATAATGCCAATCAAAAAATTTAAAATATCTCATGGGGATAGATCGGCTTAAACAGCCATGTTTTAAAGGGCGAAGGCTCTCAGGTTGGGGACAATCCAGATCTCTACCGGTAGCTCATTCCAGAGGGCAGGCACAGAGAGAAGGCCCTCCCTGGGGCCGCCAGCTGACATTGTTTGGCCGACGGCACCCTGAGGAGGCCAACTCTGTGGGCCCGCACTGGTCAGGTTGTCATTGGCAGTAGGTGGTTATTAAACTAGTTGGAAACAAATAAATGTAGACCAGTCAGATGTTTCAACCAAAAATCATGTAGTTCATCTTCACCTTAATTAATTCTGGATCTGTCTTTCTCCACCATTTTTGCTGTTATTACACGTCCTTTCATTTCTTCTTCCTTTTTCTCCTTTGCTACCTCCTTTATCCAGGCTGCTTTCTTGTTGCATTTCTTTAGATTGTCCAATAGTTAGGCCCAAAACTGCATGCTTCTTCTTTGTCAAGTGTTGACTGGTTCATTGGAGCCACTCAATTGGTGGATTGGTAGGAACTATTCTGATTTAACTATTATTGATGAATGTTTGTGGATTATTATTTTTGTTGATTAGTATTACTTGATGATAATGAGTATGAGAATGATGACTGATGCTCATGATTCTGATGATTTCTTGCCTCTAAAGAAGATCACAGATCATGGCTTAAAGATGAGTTATGAATAAACTTTTATATATAAATCTTATTAGACAGCTTGCTGAAAAATCTTTCAATAATAGGATGTGTAGTAATATAATATAATGTAAAGTAATATAATGGGAAATTTAAAAGACTTCATTTTTATTTTAAGGACTCAAAATAGAGGATAATTAGTATTGTTTGATTTCTTAATGAAACATGAAAACTTAATGAAGATTTGCTGGTGCCAAAGAACTTAAACCCAAACCGAAGGTTACCTTAATCCTCAAGAAGAGTTACAACGGAGAACCAAAGAATTTTTTTTTAAAAAACCCACCTTTTTCTGTTTTTCTTCTTTTTCCATTTACCATTCCTGTGAGCTTATTTTATAACATTTACTCTGACAAACACAGAGTAAACCTTTCTTAAATAATAAATCTAAGGAAACATTGATAATGGATTCTTTTTTAAAGAGTGAAATCACGACGCATTTAAGGATTCCTTAAAAAGCAGCATCAGGACCAGGTATGGGTTGTTACAGTGCAGAAACATAATGTGTGTTGTTTTATTGTAGAAGTCCACAGAGTGCACTGAAAAGGCATTCTGTGACAGCAGTAGAGAAGTATGCACAAAATAGTGCAAATTTTAACAATTTCAAACACTACTTTGATCCCACAATGAACTTGTATTGTTGGGACATCAAAACAGTATTTCAAGTCAGAATGAGAGCATTTTTCTGACCAATCAGGACAGAAAAACACTTCCAATGAGTTCTGAACAGCTTGTTTTGAGGATGAATAAGGGGTAATTCATCTTAAAGTGGCTAAATTGAAAGTTTTGCACAGGTACAAGGAATAAGATAATGTATTCCTCTCCACATTAAAGCATTTTAATCAACCTAAAGAAGCTACTAGATGCTTCATAAATTGTTCCATTTTTTAAAATCCAGTTCCATATTGAGATGTTGTACTAATAACAATGTATACTGTAGTTTTGTTGCTCTCTAAAATATAATGCTAAAAAATCTTTATCAGGAGATTAAAATTGTATGTTTCTAATGTTGGTTATATTGAAGATATTCCATATTAAAAAGCCTTTTGTATCAGGATATGACCAGAAAGTAGGCAAAAATTGGAAAGTGCTTTCTTTTGAAGATCTTAGATTAAAAAATGCCTTGCATAACTAATTTCATTAGTCATATATACAGTAAACATATTGATTGAATATGTTTTTCCTTAAATTAATTTGTGTAATGTAAATTATATATAATTTCAGTTATTTCAGAGATGGGCAGTACATAGTCCAGTGGCTATCGGCATTTCCATAGCCCCATTTTCAAATCTAATGTCACCAGCAGTTGTCAGTAGCAAACTTTTTCAACTATTTCTTGCTCTTCTAAATCTGTGCATTAAAGCTCTTTGCAACCTTTCCTATACATAACTGCATTTTGAAAATTGGACTATTTGGCCCAAGTCTCTTGATATCATCATCTCCCCAAAGCCATGCCTATATGGACCTTTGCAGGAAAGCAAAGGAAAACTGCTCCATTGTTGAATTCTGGTTGCAGCTGATGCAGCCAAGGTTAGAATGTAAGGCTTGAACCAGAGGACAAATACTGTTTTATCAAGTTTGGGAACTGGTTAATTCTTACAATTATTACTCAAGATTACAACTGTTTATTCTGATTAATAGTGATATGAACATCATGTGATATGCATTACAGTGACTATGGCAAAGTTAGAAAATATACCTTTAACAGGACTTGGAGCCTGACTGCTATTCCTAAGAATAAAAATGATTTTTATCATATACTAGTTACGAAAGTAAATCCTTGTAGTTTATCTGTAATTCTAACAAGTATTTTTAAAATAAATCACATACAGAAGGTCACATTTTGAAGGACACAGATAATTAAAATAACAGCCCCAGTACTAGAGGTGAGGTTTTTGCACTCCTAGTATATGACTGAGTATTTCACCTAATAAAATGATACATTAATTAACTCTTCCCCTGTAGCATTTACCAAACCATTAGTAAGAAGGGCAGATGGGAGGAGGGAGGACAAATCCATGAATAATTATTGTTCCACAACCAAGACTTCAACCTGCTTAACTGATATAGCTGGGCTTCTCTAGCAATGTTTTAGTTCCAAATTGATTTTTAAAAACATTTGTTTAGGACAATAGGCTAAAAATAATAGTGTTATCATATATAAAGTATTTATGTTAATGAATACTAATTTAAATAGTGATAATAAATCACTTATTTGTTAAATTAGTAATTATTTTATTTTTAATTATTAAATTGTTAATTGCATGATTATTACTTCAGATGTAGATTCAGATTACTTCTTCAGATTCAGATTCACCAGTCCATATATTTTTGTTTTCCTGAAAGTTCAGGTGCAATTCCCAGTTCAAAAACAAATCTATATGTACATTTTATCTGTTTTAAACAGTTTTCTTTCAATACAGCAAATTCTGTTATATTGCTGAAAATTAGACACACCTTGACTGCACTACCAATTTTAACATTTTTATCCAGTTATGAGTTTTATTATTTTTAGATCTCATCTGTGACTGTAATAAACTCTATGCTATATATTTAAATACCAATTTCTGAGTCAATGTACTGTACCACATACTAGGTATAGGAAAAAAGTGTAATAAATCTTGCCCTTAGTTCCAATATGTTAACATCCCATTGGATAAAAAAATGGACTTCACTGTGCCTATGAATATGTGAACCATTAGAATGTACATATCATTCAAATAATTACAAGTTCAGCATAATTCCAATAGTTACTGAGTAGAAACAAAAATATGGGGACATCCCCTTCAGTCAGCAATGTGTAATTAGAGGACTAAACAATTTCCTCTTTTTAACCTAGATATATTTGCTATATTAGGTAGTCTATGTTTTACTACAAATCATTTTAGTCTATATTCTTAGGTGGCTAGTGCATTTGTAAAATTAATTAGTTTATGCTTGATAAAGCAAATTTCTTCCCGACAATCTTCTTGAGTTTGCATATGGAGTTTCTATTGTAACTAAAAGTCCAGAGATTTTTTACTCCAATAATGACTTGTCAAGAGATTGTATATATTTAAAAAGGTCTACAATGTAATAATGTTCAGATTGCTTTCTTTAAATTGTCTAAAAGAGATATCAATGAACTGAAGAAGCTTCTTGGATGAGAAGTGAAATGACTTCAAGGAAAAAACAAAAAAGAAAAGTTCAGTTGCCTTTTGAAAACTCACATTTGGGCTTCCGGTTGATGTCAGAGTGGGACAGCTGTGGCGAGCAGCTCTCCGCAAAGCCCAGCTGATTTCTGCCTGCCTGGAGGCAGACTATAAAATATTTGCTTCAATAATTGCTGAAAGATTAAAAAGATTTTTGATTGAGTTTATACATTCTGATTAAAATGGGTTTTTACCCAAGAGGCAAATTAGAAACAATGTAAGAATAATTTTAGATACATTGGAGTACTGTGAAGTACACAGTGAAAAACAATTAGCATTGATTTTTTTTGGGATGCCCAGAAAGCGTTTGATAATGTAAATTGGCAATTTATGTTGCAAGAGTTAAAATGTATGGATTTTGGTGAAAAGTTTATTAATATGATAAAGGCAATCTATACACACCAGAGAGTAAAAGTGATGGTGAATGGAGATGTGACAGAAAATTTATATATTACCGAAACTACTCTTTTTATTCCAAATGATACCAATAAGAATAGAGAAAAAATATTTTGAGGACTAAATAAAACAATTTTGAAGTTTATTTGGCAAGGGGAAAAAAGCAAGAATAAAATTGAAAATATTACAGGAATCTAAAAGTAATGTGGTTTTTGGATTACCAGATCGGGAGTTACATTATCAGGCATCAGTGCTTACATGGGTGTCATACCCCTGGTGGAGACTGACTCCGAGGAAGAGGAGGAACAGCCAACGGGGAGTGGGAGTGTGGCTCCAGAGGTGGTGGAGGAGGCTGGGGAAGGACAGAGGCCAGCTGAGCATTCAGAGGAGGATCCAGGCCCATCTCCTATCCATCCCAGGGCACACAGGGAGGAGAGGATCAGGGCAAAGCATGGTCTACTCAGGAGGAGAGGTCCATGGTCCTCCTCAGGGCTTACAGCTGGGAGCTCTGTATATAAGTTGGGACATGCGTAGTTAGGCTGCTGGAGTCAAGGTTAACATTTTCATTTTAAAGAAGGTTTATCTTGGTTGGCGTTCTTCCAACAGATTGTCCCTGGTTATCTTCCTGAAGCTGGCAATTATTTATCCTGGTCTGCCGAGGAACTGTATTAATGCGGTTTGGTTTTGATTTCTTCTTCGTTATCAGCTCTTTAAATGTGAACTGTGTTTTTTGCCTTTGAAATGTTATTTTGACTCCTCCACTGTGAACAATTAAACAGTGAAGCCAAGTTGAAGGCATTAAAGGACTTTTAGTTACGTTTTGGATTTTGTTCTATTTCTGAGCTACTCTGGGTCATCACAATGGGTAAAGGTATGGATAAACTTGAAACATAGAAGGCTGTTATTATTGGAGGGACATGAACTTCAGTTAGGATGGCATGCTTTTTTATGGTATGGAAGGAGTTCGATACATAGATATTTTCAAAGACATTATGTGAGGAATGCTTTACTTTTGGTATAGGAAAAAGTAAATCACAAAACTACATGAAAATACCAGCCTGGCTTTCCACAATGGAAACAGTGATACATCCAAATCTTATTAAATTGGAAAAAAATGTACTGTATAATTTTAAATGAGAATGGTGAACTTAAACCTAGACAACAATTACAAAACCAAGGGGTGGGCTTAGCATGGTGACCGCATTTGCAAATACAAACAAAATATGAGAAAGATGCAACAACATGGGTTTTTTAAATAAAGAACCAACAACTCCTGATAAGATACTACCGTGTTTCCCAAAAAATAAGACACTGTCTTATATATTTTTTGGCTCCCCAAAACACACTAGGTCTTATTTTCGGGGTAGGTCTTATATATTTATGGTGCCAAATAGTGGTGTGAGTGTGTGTGTGGGGGTGTTTCGCGGGTGCATGGTTGCTCCCTGAAAAGTCTTCCTGGAACTGGAGATTTACACTAGGTCTTATTTTCGGGGTAGGTCTTATATTAGGGCAGGTTTAGAAAATAGTGCTAGGTCTTACTTTCGGGGTAGGTCTTATTTTCGGGGAAACACGGTATTAGGGACAGATTGATCATATATATACATATATAAGTATTTATTAAGTTACAAAACGGAAGAGGAGCAAGTCAAAGAAACAATGATTGAATCGGCAAAAAACTTTGGCTATACTATAAAAGTAGATAAATGGCAAAAACTTTAGGACATGAACTATGAATTGACAATAGCTACTGCATATAAGGAAAACTTTATAAAATGTTTTATAGGTGGCATTTGCCACCAGCAAGATTAGCAAAAAGGTTTAGCAATATGTCCGCTAAATGTTGGAAATGTAATCAAATCCCAGGTATTTATTACCATATGTGGTGGACTTGCACGAAAGAAAGGAAATACTGGACAAAAATACATACATGGTTGAAAAAGATGATTAAGCAACATATAAATCTAAAGTCAGAAATATTTTTGTTGGGTATAATACCAGAGGGCTATAATAAAGGGATTGTCTATTTAGTTTTCCATGTCTATTTAGTTTTCCATGTATCCGCTCCCATAGGAGGGGCCTCCTTGGGATACTGTCGGTCAGGCATTGTCGGCTGGCGGTCCCCAGGGCTAGGGCCTTTTCTGTGGAAGCGCCCGCCCTTTGGAATCAGCTCCCCGTGGATCTCCGTCTGGCCCCTGATCTCTGCTCCTTCCGCCGGGACCTGAAGACCTGGCTGTTTCAACAGGCCGGCCTGGAATGACCTGGGAGGGGGACTTTTTAAGTGTTATTTTAATTGGTATTCCGACTTGTTGTATTTAATCTATTTTTATTGTAAATTTGTCCTGTTTTAATGTTCGCCGCCCTGAGTCCTTAGAGAGAAGGGCGGCATACAAGTCGAATAAATTATTATTATTATTGTTGTTGTTGTTGTTGTTGTTGTTGTCAGCTGAAATACAAATATATATTTGCACAATTTTGGAAAAATGAGAACACCCCATCTGATGAGGATGTAATTCGGAAGATATTAGACTGTGTAGAGATGGATAGATTGACATTAAAAATAAAGGACAAAGAAGACACAGAATATTATTCAACATGGAATAGATTTTACGAGTGGTTAGAGATAAGAGGTAAAAAATAGGCAAAGAAAGACTAGTTATGTATGAACTAAATATAAAGAGGGTTTATAATAACAAATAAGTTGATATAATTAACAGAACTATAAACAAGCAAAGAGAAATCTAGTTAAAAAGATTCTGTTACACTATTATCATTGCTATTAGTATACATGTCAATATCTCTATCTATTTTCTTCTTGATTTTTTTGCAAATGATATGCCCTGACAATACACTGTATTCAAAATGTTTACGAATAAAAATAAAACATATATTAAAAAAAGAAAACTCACATTTAGGACAACCATGACCTGGATGACTGAGAATCTTCAAAGACAATGGGGAAAGAAAAGAGAGAAATATGGTTTGAGGTATTTAATTGTCTGCCTCATCTCTGCACACCTATGTCTAAAATACATCTTTACAGGTCTTGGCTTAATGATAGTAGAATTCTGGGGTTGGAGGGTCATCTAGGCCATCAAGACAAGGCACAGACAAGGAGAGGGCCATCTAGGCCTGTTCAAGGATTAAATCTAATTTAAAGGGGCTTGAACACATGGCTATCCAGCATGTGTTCCAGCACATTTAACAAAGAAGAGTTTTTACCCCTCCCTTAGTAACTGGTTCCATTCTCTAACTACTTTTACTATTGGGAATGATTTCCTAAATTTCACCAGGAATCCACCTGTATATTAAAAAAAATATTGTTCCCTTGCAACAGATAAAAGGCAGACTGAAGTGTTAACTCAGGCACCCATTTTTCAAGACTGGCAGAAGCAAAACACCAAAAACAGCACAATGGAGACCACAGTGCCTCTGAGCATATCTAAAATGTCATGCACTTTGGTGCTTTTCTCCCACCCTGAATGAAGGAAGTGGGGCTCAGTTACAAGGGAAAAGACATGATCTGTTTTGAAATGAGCTGGAAAAAAAAGTGTATGAATGCTCCCACCTGTTGGAGGTGCCGCGGGGAACCAGGGGGTGGCACCTCAAAGCAATGACCCCCTGCTTCCTTGGACTCACCCACTCTCTGCAAGAACTTCACTTCCCGATTCAGCCAATCGCACGGAATGCCAGTCATGGCTGCACTGGGGAGAATGATGTGAGGTTCTGCAGACAAGCTGGCTCTGCTGAGCCCAGAGAGGTCCTGCCGAGAAGCCGGGGAATGCGGTTTGTGGGTGAGAGCACGCACACTTTAGAAACTTCATTGTAGCACCCCATCCCACCCTGGGGGTTGTTTCAAGTTGGTGGCGATTTTAATCACGAGACGCCTTTTAACTTTCAATGAACCCTGCAGTTCCTTTCCGTGCCTCCTTTGCTTTGAAAAGTTGCTTTGTTTCCTTGGCTTTTGAAATCCAGCACTCTTGGATCAGCTGCTCGGGCTCAGCAGCCGGAGAAGCAGCGCTGGATTTCAAAAGCCAAGGAGCTCAGTGCTACAAGGAGAAGTGGTGCTGGGAAGCCATTGGCAAGAGGCCTGGGAGGGGAGGCGGTGAGGCACATTAAGCTGGCATTCAGAGGCAAGTGAGAAACAGTAGGAAATAGCCTGGGTGAAGGAAAGGCCACATATGGCTGGGCGCACTTGGAGGCAGGAAGAGGCATTTGCTGCCGATGGAATGACCCAATCAAAGCTGCTGCTGAGCCAAATGTAGGGGAGATTGTAGGGTTAGTTTGGCCAGGCAAATTATTCCCCCCCTCACCCTATCAAAGTGAATCCTGGGTGCCGTGCTGCAATGTAGAAACGGGAAATGGAGCAGCCAGCACGAGGGAAGAGGGAGGAGCTCTGTTGCCTGTTTTGCTAGTGCAGCACTGTGCCGTGGAGCTTTCCCCACCCACCACCGCCTAGATGTCCTCACTTCTCCCAAGCATTTCTTTGCCTACTTGATTTCTAGCTGTGTCACATTTCTCACCATCGTGTGCAGGGAAATAAAAGTTTGTGTGGGTCTAAAAAAAAAATCACTTAATCAATTCCAACCTCACGTAATCATTTTCTGCCACGAGGTTGGAATTAATTGATTGAACTATTTTTTTTAGCCCCACACAAACTTTCGTTTCCCTGCACACAATGGTGAGAAACATGATGGAGCTGGAAATCAGGCAAAGAAATACTTGGGGAATTTGGGAAAAGTGAAGGCACCTGGCCAGTGGTGGGTAAGGAAAACTCTTCTGCCCACAAAAACCTTGTCTTTGCAGACTGACACAGAAAGGCAGAGCAAGAGCTGCCTTGAAGAAGGCAGTCAGTCCGGGAGTCAGGAATACCCTTTCTCCCCTGCCCTACCCCTCCCCACCTCCCATACTCCCAATTGCATTGAAGAAAGGGGCAGGTAACTAAGTGAGGGGCAGAAATGCCTGGCGATGGGGAGGGGACAGAAGAGATGACAAGAAGAGCTCCATCTCGCTCCCCTTGCCCCAATGAAAGGCAGCGGCAACCCGGCCACTTCCCTTCCCCGCAGGGAAGGCAGGCAAGCAGGATGGGCCTCTGGGACCACAGGGAGGCCGCAGGGAAGGCAGGCAAGCAGGATGGGCCTCTGGGACCACGTGGGAGGCAGCTGGGCAAGAAGGGAAGGAAGATTCACCAGGTAGTGATCAGCTGGGCCGCGTGGTCGAGACAAGCGAGGGAACCAGAGAGCAGCAGCAGCAGCAGCTATGCCTCTGGCGTGACTCAAGGCACTGGCCAAGGCAGGCGAGGCATGATAAGAAGTGACTGGGAGGGGCGGGACAGGTGAGGTGGGCAGGGCCTGCCAGTGGTATGCTTTGCAGGTACTCCGAACTGCGCAAAATCTTAAGCAGTTCACTTGAATCAGTGCAAACTGGCTGAATCCCACCTCTGAGGGGACTCCTACCCTTTTAGCTGTCTGGAGGGCTGTGAGACTGTACTTTTTTCTGCTTGAGGTAAAATCAATTCATCAGGCAGCACTTTTGTTCTCAAAAAGCCCTGCTTGGATTTCATGATGAACCTTTTTCAGGCAGCCCCCAGAGAATCCTCTGGCAACAACACTGGCTTGTGACCTTTCCTATCAGTTTCCTTGTTGACTTTCTCGGGAGCTAGCAGAAAAGATTGTGTATGGTGATCGCATGATTGCAGAACACTTGGCAAACTGCAACAAGTGTGAACCGATTACCAAAACCCCGGATCACAATCATGTGACTGCAGGGGGTCTGCAACAACTGTTAAATTAAGGCACAGGCCATAAGTTCCTTCATTCAATGCCATCATAATTTTAAATGGTTGCTGGGTAAATGATGGTTAAGCAAGAATAGTTTGTAAGTTTTCAACTATGTTTAATGGATTGTTGTGAACCACCAGAATTGCTGTATGTGATAGGTAGCCATATGTCAAAAGGAAGGAAGGAAGGAAGGAAGGAAGGAAGGAAGGAAGGAAGGAAGGAAGGAAGGAAGGAAGGAAGGAAGGAAGGAAGGAATTAAACCTTCACTTTAATATGGTAAGGACCTTTGGATGTGTGCTGGTCTCAGAAACTGCACCTGGACTCCTTGTCCAATAACCTATTTTTCAGATTTTGCTCCTTGGAGTACTTGTCAGCTGCTAAATTGAAACAGTTTATTGTGGAGGACTTTCCTCTTTCTCACATCAATCAAATATCAATTCCAGCAGCTTTGTGACATAACTCCAGTATAAAACTTTGAAAGGAGAAAAAACATCTTTAAAAAGTTCCTCTTCATGTCCCCTTCCCATTCTTTCCTATTCATTTATTACATCATTAACATTTTTTAAAATCAGATAATGAATTTGACTACACTAAGTTTTATTTTTAAAATCAATATCTCCATCTCTCTGAACTTGGTTGAATCACATTTAACCCAATCCAGTTTATTTCTGAACAACCCCTGAATTCATACCAGATTGCCTAATCAGCAGCAAACTTTGTTTTAAGGTAGTGTCTTGTCAACAAAATAGAAAAGTAATGCACTATTTGGGTTTGGTTTACTATTCCCATCATCCTTGAGGAGTAGCTGATAGGAGCAGTAATCAATACATCCAGATGTTATCAGAACAGGAAAGCTTGCTTGAAGTTACTACTTGTTACTTAGATTCTCTGACTAAGTATTTTCTTGTGGATTTTACCTTGTACCTTGTTAGATAAAGCAATATTTTTTCTTCCATAATTGACTTTTCTTAGAGAGATTGGACAAATAATGCCGACATAGTTTGTATAATATTTGATTCTAATATTGTCAGTTTTTTCCTATCATAATTGATCTAAAATACCTTCTCCCCTATAGCTGCTGCTTTTCTGGTCAGCATGAAAAGCAATAGCTATAATCTGTAGAGCTAATTTCATGCACACATTTCTTTCATTATCACAAGTTTTTTTTAACTCAATGTTGCTGCTCAAATTTCAACTAAACCCTGATGAACTATGCATTATCTTCTGAGTTCTCATAGTCTTAAAAATGGACATAATATAAATGAATCTATAATTCTATTACCATGAGTATTATTATAAATATCTTCTGCAAATACTGTTGTCCAGAGCAACCAGTGGGAACATTACTAAAGTCATAAACAGCGCATTATCTATCATAGAAATTGTCCCAAGACTAATTCAACTATTTTTTTATTTCTAGAATAAATAGATCCTTCCATGTAGTATGCATTTGCTAATTTCTTTTCCTCTCATTATAGTCAGGTTAGGATTCTTAAGAAATCTCTAATGGGCACATAAATGAAAATGTGAAGAACACTGGTAGACTATTATCCTTTTTTCAAGTAATTTTATTAAAGATTATAATTGCAATTGTTAAAAACTAATACAAACTAAAAGATTAAAAATGTGAAGGAATAGTAAAAGCAGCAAAGGGAGAAAAATTGGAAACACAAAGTATAAAAAGAAAAAAGAATGGAAAGTAAAAATATTGTAAAGAATAAGTACAAATAATTATAGTAACTTTTCACCTCCTCTTAAATTACAACAGTTTTCCTCATCTATGTTCCATCCCTTAACTATAAAGAAATCCATAAAACATTGTAATTTCAATCCTGCTGTCTGCAAAATTCCATTAAGTTATCAGAAATAACAACATACTGTTTTAACCCTGATCAAACAAAACCAACTTATTTCATTCTAATTATCTTTTAGTCCATTCAAATAATGTCATATAATTTGATTTATTTTCATTGATTCTTTGTCCCTTTTCATAAAATTCTTCAAAATTTTAACAAACCTCTTTGTAAATCCAATATAGAAAAACTATCCAAGTCTCCCTCTTGGTTTGTTGTTAATATATCCTTTTTAATTATTAAGACATCAGCTGGATTTTGTTTTGTTTTTTGTATGTCCATCCATTACAACATTTTTTCCATGTCATTCTTATAGCCTTCCATTTGCAAATCCACTTTCAACTCAGTCTCTGTCTTGTCAAGTAAAATCAGGGATGGGCTGCTGGGGGTTCGCAGGGGTTTGGGAGATCCTCTAGCTAAGATTCTACACAGTTTGGAGAACCCCCAAATCCTACTTCTGGCTGGCCCTGCCCACCCCACCCCTTCCCTCCCAGGAATCCCCATGTGGCCTGTTTTGGATGCAGGTAAGTGCAGGGTGCGCGTGGAGGCTCGGGGAGGGTGAAAAATGGGCCTCCTAGAAGTTCAGGAAGGCTAGAAACTGGCCTGTTTCTGGCTTCCAGAGAGCCCCCGGAGCCCAGGGAGACTGTTTTCATCGTCCTGGAGGCTCGAGGAAAGCCTCCGGATCCCAGGAAGTGCAAAAATGCCGCCCCCCACTATGGTTCAGGAGGCTGACTAGGCCACACCCACCATGGTCATGCCCACCCAGCAAGCAGGCAGAGAACCCATTGCTAAAATTTGTGAAGCCCACCCCCGAGTAAAACCATAGAGGAAGACATGATAACTATGAATTTCTTAATCTGTTTTTAAAAAATATCCTTCCATATTTCCAGTGTTAGAATATTTTATTCCATTCATTATCTGTTAGTCAAATTTATGGGTTTTTTTGCTTTTAATTAAAATCTTTAGTTTCCTCTAGTGTACAATTTTTAAAAATCTTATCTTAGTCTGTTTTTAAAGAAAAATAAAACAAAAACATTTGCTCATGGGACGGATTCTTTATAATTAATTCCAAAACTCTTATTTCAAATTTATCTAAATTTACCTTATACCTTAGTTCATTTGTATCTTTTTAATATCAATGTATTAATCAAACTTGCTGGGTTTTTTAAAAAGTTCTTAAGCTTATAATTAAATTTTTCTATAATTAGGGAATGAAGGCAGATTCATCCAGTGTTTTCAAATTTGTCATGTCAAAGTTGCCTGGTAGATGAAAAGTAGTTAATAAGCAATTTCCAATTAGAAAAGGAAGTTTGCAAACACAGCATCTTTTTAAAGGTGCTGACCATGGTTTAAGAAAAATGGTTATTCCTTCATCTCCCAATGATAAAAAAAATACCAGAGGAAATCTTGTAGTCTCCTTGTGAGGAGCAATTGTTTGGAGCATTTATGGGTGATCTGCCATCCTCTACTTTGTCCAGAGAGGTTTGAAGAGTTCGTCTATTCACTGACACTTTGTCTTTTGCAGCAATTATTGACTCTATCTTCAATCCTCCATTCTTCATCTGGAAGTCTGGATATTATCAAATGCAAATGAAAAACTTCAGTTCCAAATTACTTAATCTCTATGTGCAAGAAACCCCTGTTTGCATGAAGAGATGGGTTGAAGAATACCAGTCTTCTCGCTCAGCTGCAGTATTTCACACAACATCAGATGCCCCTTGGGAGGGCCTGGGATGACTTTTCAGAGAACAACAGGAAGAAAAAATGGGAAGTAAACCCTTGAATGAATGGACTGTGCATGGTGCCATTTATTTATTTTTATTTATTATTAGTGGGACTTGTATGCCGCCCCATCTCCTAAGACTCGGGGCGGCTCACAATTAAAACAACAACAACAATAAATACTTAAAAAATTAAACTAAACAAGCACCAGGACATAATTACAAAATACAAAGATAAAAACCACCCCACAGCCCGGATTGGTTAAACAACCAGGTCTTCAGGTCATGGCGGAAGGTGCGGAGGTCAGGGGCCAGGCGGAGCTCCAAGGGAAGTTGATTCCAGAGGTCAGGGACCGCGACAGAATAGGCACATCATCGGGGGACCGCCAGCCAGCATTGCCTGGCTGACGGGACCCCAAGGAGTCCTCGTCTATGTGCTCGCACAGGGCGGTTGGTATTCGATGATGGCAGAAGTCGCTCCCTTAAATAATAAGGACCCATGTCATGTAGGACTTTGTATGTTAGAGTTAGAACCTTGAATCTCACCCGGATTCAAAATACAATTTAGCTCTGACATTGTATGTCTTTTTAAAAAATTTAAAAGTAGACGAATTAGATGTTTAAGTGTTTTCAAAGGAGGATTCACTCAATTTCATTTGCATACTGAATAAGGAATTAACAAGAATTTCATTCTACATGCTAGTTTAAAGGCCTTTGAAGAAATCAAAACAAGGGAATTTATGTTTTGCTATAAGTAATTCATGGCATTCAAATTTGCTAGCAACTATGAAAACTATGAAAATAATTAGCATGTTTTAATGCTAGGATTTTTTCCCACTGGAATGAGGACCTGGAGACCTTTAGAGAACTAGCAGTCCTCCTTTTCTTCAACATCAATTAAGATTTTTTCAGAAATTTTATCTTTTCAGTGTTGTTTTTGTTCCCATTCCAAATTTTATTTTTTCTTGGTTTGAACAGATCATAACACATATTTATTGGATCACTCAACTGGTACTAACATTGCATTCTATAAGAATAATATTTACAAAATAATACAATGTTGATCCCAGTGAAAACATACATTATTAGTGGAAAATATGCTCCATTTCACCTAATTTTGTGACACCAGGATTGTGTGAATTTTTAAAACTCCCATGCCTCCTTCATGTAACACCTTTGCACTTCAGATGCGCAAAGGCTTGAATACAAGAGATAATGCCATTAAGGAATATGGGAAGAAGGCTTGATCAGAGGCTCAGTTTTAGCCAAATGGAGAAAAAAGAATGAGTTTTGGTAAGGACAAGCAGATTGATGCTTGCCCCCTACATTTATTCTTGCAAAACTTAATACTGAATGCCTGTAAACTCGGAGGGTTTTTCTTTTTCTTTTTGAAGATTCAAGAGAAAAGAAAGCAAGGACAGAGATCTACTATGAATGAGTGACTTAATTCCTTCTCCCATTTTTTTCTTTTCATTGAAGTCAATATTTTGTTTTATCAAACATCCACTGTATGGTTTAAGATGTCTATGTTATTACAGTTCTAATTTACCCACTGTACAACCTGGGAACTATGTAACTAAGGCAAAAAATTGTAGAATCAGAAGGGATTATTAGTCTAATAATGGGATTTTAGTAATAGTTTTTATTAATTTTAATTGGTTATTGGGATTTCGAATTTTGTTTTTTTAATATTTGTATTACTTTTTTTATCACTGTGAGCCACCCTGAGTCCTTCAGGAGATAGGGCGGCATAGAAATCCCATTAAATAAATAAATAAGTAAGTAAGTAAGTAAGTAAGTAAGTAAATAATCCACTCTTTCCTAGGGAAATCCTAGATGACCTCTGCTTGAACACATGCAGAGAAATGAAGCTCCACACCTACCTAAATATATAACACATTCTTGTTCTGTTGAACTGCATCCTGGAAATCAATTTATGTTTTTCTGTATGTAGTTTAAGTCCATTATTAAAAAGCCTACACCTACCGTACCAATGTCTCCAGTTGCAACAATGGTTGATTGGACCATGTGATGGACTGGTGGGTTCAGGGGACGGGTTTTTGAATTTCATTTGGGAAGGGAAAACCTGGAACTCCCAGATTAGGGTTTTCCCAGATGTGCCAATATGACTTATTTAATAAATTCTTACTTGGATGAACTTTGTTTCTGAGTGCTGAATGAAATGGGGGGTTTCATTGGAACATTGACAGTAACCTGAATCTCTAAAATGTCAACCAGCTCCCCGTGAACTGGGGCTGTCTGGGGTCCTGAGTCCCGATCACCGACCTGCCTACCGGGTGGCGTGAAGACTCAGGGAAGATGGAGGAGAAATCAATGATTGAAGAAGAAGAAGCCATGGGGATCAACTTGGCATCCAAGAATGAGGTTTTTCTTCCTCTCAGAAGAAATAAGCTGAGTGATTGAAGTGGCCGAAATGGAATGATGGCAAGGCACTCGACCAAAGGAGCCAGAGTACCAGTTTTGCGGTCAAACAGAATAGACTCCAGAGATGGTGACTGAGATGAGGACACCTGAGTGCAGGCTGGGGACCAGCCTGATGATATCAACTCACGGTCCTGAGTGTAGAGAGCTGAGACATTTGGGGTCTGACAACTCCAGGGATTGGAACCTGCTGCCTCCCTCACAGAGCTAGTCATTGACAGGTCTCCCAGAGAGGTTTGAATGACTTGAGGTGGGCAGTTATGTCCCATGAGCACAGGCTGTCCAGCCGAGATGGATCCTGACTCAACTCATGTTCACCTTTCCAGACCCTGGGTTAGCTAGTGGCTATACTGCAGTGATGGCCTCCTTCTACTCAGCCAGAGAAAACAGGAGAACTCATCCAATACCTGTGGCTCAACCTGCAGGAGAGGGACAACGGCTGCCGCGCACAATTGGCAGCTTTTATGCTGCCTCCAGCCGAGTGTTTTCTCCCTGGCTGGGGCTTCTATCCCAACCAGTAGTGGTGCAATACCAGTGGACACCAGCATCGGAATTGCCACTTGTTCCTAACCCACAAACAGATCTGGCCCAGCAACCAGTTTCAGTTCAGCAGCTGGCTCCAGCCCAGCAGCCTGTTCCAGTCCATCAGCCCATTGTGGCACAGCAACAGGTCCCTGCACCACTGCCGGCTGCTCTAGCAGCACCTCCAGCTGAGCAGCCAGCCCCTCCTGCAGCTGTGCAGCCACCCAGATTCAGGGCAAACTTTGATGAAACCCCAGGAAAACTGGCATATTTCCTCAACTGAGTTTGGGCATACATTGATCAATATGGGAACCAATATCAGTCGGACTATGACCTGATATCAGCAATTGCTGAAGGAATGAATGAAGGTGATGCCATTGATTGGATAGCCCAGCTGCACAAGGTGCTGAATTGGGTAATGCAAATGGATTCATCTAGCTGCTCTGGCACAGATTCGAAGACATGGACTACAGAAATAAAAATGAAGATATTGTAAAGATGATGAAGCAAGGAAATTGCCCCATCAAAGAGTTTATCTGGGAGTTCAGAAGAGTTTCTGGGAACCTCAGACACTGGCCTGATCAAAACCTTCTCCATTACTTCAAAGAAGCCATTGACCAAGAGGTCAGAAAAGCATGTGGCTTTCAAGAAGTACCAAACAGACTGCAGGATTGGTACACCATATCAATAGCAATGGACTGGGAGATCTATCCACACTGGAAGACCCCACCGGAGAAACAAGTGAAAAGACCCCTGGGCTGACAAACCTCTGCAAAACCTCCTGAACTGCAGCCTGCTCAGCGAACTGGTACCATCAAATGCTACTGCTGTGACCAATTGGGCCACAGGGCTTCTGAATGCCTGGCCCCTCCACCCATCCCACAACCTCAGCCAGTTGCAGCGACCAGAGGGAGAAGAACCACACGAAAGCCACCAGACACAAGCAGATTTGCCCGGCAAGCCATAGAGGTTCCCCTTCCCACAAATGAAGGTGAGGAACCTCCGCCCAGAGAACCTCCTCCAGGAATTGCCAACAGAGAGAATGACCCCATGGTGAGTGGAGTTATCCACCCTTTTGCAGTAAAAGTTAAACTAATAATACCAGAGACTGGGGTGCAGGGGAAATTAGAAACGGTAATAGATATGGGCTGCACCAGATGTCTAATTGGGCTCCCTATAGTTGAACAGGAATAAAGATGAGGCCCTTAGCATACCTCATTTGTTTTGAACAAGTGGATGGGACATTAATTGGAGGAACCCCTGCCACCCAAGTAACGGAACTTGTCAGGCTTGAGATGGGAAAGCACATGGAGCTCATATGGTTCATTGTAGCCCCCAAAATGACTGGGTCTGTCATTTTGGGACTTGCCTGGCTTGACAAATGGCCCCTACAATCAAATGGGAAGATGGATACAGGAAGATCATATTAGGCATTGGCCCCCTGCCTCCAATCCTTCCCGACAGGGGCCAGTCTCCAACTAGCCCCCAACCATCAGAAACAGCCACCGCCACTATAGAGCCATTGCCAGGCGACCCCACTAAGGAGTACAAAGACTTGGCTGGCATTTTTAATGAGAAGGAATGCAATATCCTCCCACCTTACCGACAAACTTACTATGCTATTGAAATAGAGCCAGGAGCCAAGTTGCCAAAGCCTAAAATGTACTCCATGACACCCGCAGAAATGACTGAGCTGAGAAAGTACATTGCCTTCAATTTAGCCCGAGGCTTCATTGAGCCCACAAAATCCAAAGTAGCAACTCCAGTACTATTTCAGGGAAAAAAAGACGGGGCTTGGGGTTGAGGCTGAGCATTGATTTTCGTGGAATAAATTCTGTGTGCATGCAAAACACCTACACGCTCCCCCTCATGAAAGATTTACTGAATTACCTATCAAAAGGCAAAATATTTACTAAGCTTATTACAGAGTGCGCATTTGGGAGGGAAACAAATGGAAAACAGCTTTTAACTGTCCGTTAGGAAGTTTCCAATTCTGAGCCATGCCTTTTGGGCTCCAAGGAGCCCCAGCAGTCTTTATGCAATTAATCAATGAAGTACTGCATGAACATTTATATAACGGGATCCTAGTTTACCTGGTGACATTCTTATATTCAGTGAGACACTAGAGGAGCATGTCAAACTGGTGCAGCAAGTTCTGAAAAAACTAGCTGCAAAACTCTATGCGAAGCTCTCAAAATGTGAGTTCCATAAGACCTCCCTAGACTACCTGAGCTACCGAGTGTCAAATGAGGGAAATCAAATGGATCTGGGGAAAGTGAGAGCTGGACTGGACTGGCAAGCCCCAAGCACTTGCAAACAGCTCCAAAGCTTCCCAGGGTTTGCTAACTTTTACAGACAATTTATTCCAGCCTTTGCAGAATTACCCCTTCCTCTGACAGAATTTCTAAAAACAGGGCCTGCTCCCAAGAACCTGAAGCCCACTGAGCCACTAGCTTGGACAATGGACTGTCAAAAAGCATTTGAGAAATTAAAATGGCTCATCATGGTAGAGCCTATTCTCTGACATCCAGACCCCGACAAGTCATTTACTGTTCAAGCAGATGCCAGCGATGTGGCTGTGGTCGCTGTACTTCTCCAAAAGAACCCCTAAGGCCAATTGCTGCCCTGTGCCTATGTGTCTAAAAAGCTGACAGACACGAAGCGAAGATGGGCAGTATGGGAAAAGGAAGCCTTTGCAGTCTGATGGGCCCTCCTTTCCTGGAGACATTTTTAGAGGGAACAAAAGAGCCATTCGAGGTCTGGACTGATCACAAAAACCTCAAAGCCCTAAAGATTCCCCAAAAGTTTTCCCCTAAACAAGTTCGTTGGGCCCAATACTTTAAACATTTTAATTTCAACTTAAAATATATCCCAGGAGGGAAGAAATTATTGTGAAGAAAACCCTAATTTGACAGCCACAGAGAAGTCATCCATGCAACAATTTTGGAAACACAAATCATAGTCCAAGCCACCACTAGGACCCAAGCCAAGCACCAAACTGACCCACCTGGAGACAAACTAACTGTGAACCTAAAAGCGGCACTTTTGTCTGACCCATGGTTTGTGGGAAATAGTAATGACCTAACCTTAAGAGATGGATTAGCCTGGAAAGAATCCAAGCTTTATGTACCCAGCAGCTTGAGGCTGTTGGTACTACGCTGGAGCCATGATTCTGACTAAGTGGCCACTTTGGATTTTTAAAAACTCTCCATCTAACTAGAGGGCAATTTTGATGGCCAAAAATGAAAGCAGATGTTGAGGATTATGTGAAAAATTGTTCTATCTGTGCTATGAGGAAAATGTGACCCGGAAAGCTGCCTGGACTACTCCAACAAATGGTTGAACCTACTAGACCCTGGAAGGAAATTGCCATGATTTTATAGTTGAATTCCCAGAAAGTGGAGGCAATACAGTAATTTGGACTGCGATTGATTTATTCTCAAAGCAAGCCTGTTTCACCGCTTGCTCTGGATTGCCTTCCACTAAAAAACTAGCTAAAATGTTTGTGAAGCAAATTTACAGGCTTCATGGAGTGCCAAAGTGAATAATATCAGACAGAGGTGTCCAATTCACAGCTAAATTTTGGAGAGAATTCTTGAGATCTATTGGATCACCCCAGACCTTAGCTCAGCTTTCAACCAGCTAAAAATGGAGCCATGGAATGATCGAATGCTATGGTAGAACAATATCTTAGATGCTATGTGGATTACCAACAAGAGAACTGGACTGATTTATTACCATTTGCTGAAGTGGCTTATAACAATGCGGTACACAATAGCATGAGGTTGACCCCTTTTCAAATCACCAGTGGCATGGAATTTGTTCCCATGCCAGACTTGCCCATAGAACCCCCCTCCTCCGTGTCTTTAACAGAATGGAGTCTCTAAAGAAAGGTTGAGAAAGTACAAAAAAAGCTCTAATGGAAGCAGCTGAGAAACATAAGTCTCTCCAGCTTCCGTTCAAAGTGGGAGGCCAAGTTTACTTGTCAAATATGTACCTTAGATTAAAGTTACCAAGTAAAAAACTGGGACCTAAATTCCTAGGACCTTTCCCCATAGTGAAATTGATAAATCGGGTAACTGTCCAACTTAGCCTGACTAGAATATTAGGGGAAATACACCCTATATTCCATAGTAGTTTATTAAAACTAGTTGTGAGTTCAAGATTGAGACCCCTGACAGCTGCTCCCCCCAAACCAATTGTAATACAAGGAGAAACCTATTATGAAGTGAAGAAAATTTTAGATTCTAGGTTATATAGAGGCAGGTTACAATATTTAGTACACTGAAAGGTGTACTCTTTGTCTGATGCTACTTGGGTAAAGAGTTGGGATGTCAAAGCAGATAAGTTGGTAAAAGAATTTCATGAGAAATTCCCAGACAAGCCAAAGGGCCCTCCTGGGGACAGGGAGGTGGTTAATTTGGCTGATGGATAGTAGATTAACCCCCTGTATTTTCTTTGTATTTTTCTTTTTCAAGGACATGATTTTCTCCTGAGGTGGGGAAGCCTGTCAGCCTTGAAAGCCATATTTTACTTAGAAGCTTTGGGGCTGCAACATTTTACTGCCTGGGAATTTGGGAGGGGGGATTTCATAGAGAGGTGGAAGATTAGACTCAACAATATTCTTCTCATAAAGTCAAGGACAAGTTACCCTGCACCTGGAGAGGAGTGTCTGAAGGAATGTCTCCAGACATTCCTCCAGATGGGACGATGGTTGATTGGACCATGTAATGGACTGGTGGGTGCAGGGGATGGGTTTTTGAATTTCAGTTGGGAAGGGAAAACCCAGAACTCTCAGATTCAGGTTTATCCAGATGGATGAATTTTGTTTCTGAGTGCTGAATGAAATGTGGAGTTTTATTGGAACGTTGACACATGGCCCCATTAGAGCCTGAGGAGGATGACAAGACTGATTCAGGGCTGATGGAGGAGGATGGCACAGCATCTCTAACTCTGGAGGAGTTACCTGGGCAACAGGACAAGGCAGTCTTCCATCCCTCGGGCTTTGGAGGGGTGGCTAGCAATAAGTGAAGGAGGAGAAGAGGGAAAGAGTCAACCCTGAAGCTGGCCTGACAGTGGCCATTTTCTTTGCTGTAGCTTTTTGGTAGGGATTTTCTTCACATGGCTTCAGGCTTGACACAACCTGGAGTTTAGGGCAGTGTTTAAGGGGGTTTAGAGATAACTGGGATGTTGTAACCAAAATAAAATTCTTTCCCCTGGGAACCAAGGACATTACCACAGGTGTTTGGAAGGTGGAGACTAAAGACAACCAACGATTAGATGAGTGCTGATTGGATCATGTAACTGATGACTCTGGGGGGAAGTTACATAAAAAAATTGGCAGGGAAGTAGAGTTGGTTTTTCACCAAGACTGTGCCAATATGTCCCTATAAAATATTCTTTGAGGAATATGCCTGCCCCGGAGTTCTCTTTGTTGGGGATGTATTACTTGGAACCTTGACATTAAACTGGCCCTAATTTCAATCTCGAAGGCTCTAATCAGAGCTGCTGTCCAGGGTCCTGAGCTCCAACTGCTTACCTAGTCTACCTGGGCAGCAGAGAAGACTCAGGGAAGGAAGGAAACTGGAGAAATGACAGGCATCAGTGGAGCCCACAGGAGAATCAAGGAGAGTCTGCAGTTCCCCTCGATGCCCCAGAGAGCTGAATGCCAGTTGGGGTCCTGGACATTCAATGGCCAGGTCCCAGGAGGTTTACCAAGTAGAATTAGACCTTGGGACCCATCCAGCTTCCCAGCTGCCAGTGACAGAGCAGCCAATTACCTCAACAAGGGAAGCAAGGATCACTATCTTGGACTGGAGATCAACGGGACCCTTAGATATCAGCGAGTTGAAGGAATGGAAGTACCAGATCCTCAGCCAGACCCTGGAGGGACTACCAGAAAAATTTGAGCAGATGAACCTCAGCAGCGTCAGCCAGTTGCAGCACCCCAGCCAAACAGTGGCAGTTCTTGGTCAGCTGACTTTCATGTTTTCTGCCCAGAGGGACTCCAGAGGGACCAGTGCCTTTGCTAGAGCCAGTAGTGAAGTGTGAGACACAGCTGAGTCTGCCCAGGAGAGACCAGTCAACCCTCCAGATGACCCATGCTGCCAGTTTGAGTTGGAGGATGTTAATGATTTCCTACAAGAGCTGAGGAGTCAGTTCTTGTGAGCAAGTATTCAGTGACACAGTTTTGCTTCAGGTTGTGCTGCAGCCCCAGCGACCCCTCCATGCAATGGAGTTTCCTGAACTGTGTTTGCCCTCAAAACTTCTCTGGACTCCCAGCAACCAAGAATTAGTGGAGGTGTGTGTGTGTGTGTGTGTTTGGAGCTTTGCTCATGGACTTATAGTGAACTGTGGGAACTTTGCGGGGGGAAGTTGTAGCAATAAAAGGGAGCTAAGCCTTCACTTAACACACAGTTAACACTTGAGTGTGAACTGCACTCAATATCAAAGTGGGAGGCCTGTTCAAAGCCAAATAAATTATTTCCTGTGATTTGCTTAAGATAATGAGATGGGAGCATAGAAATAAAAAAAACACATTTGAAGCTAGTTTGGCATAGTGGTTAAGGCACCAAGATAGAAATTGTTAAACTATGGGTTCAAGTTCTGCTTTAGACATAGAAGGGAGCTCTCTTTCAGCCTAGCCCACTTCACAGGCTTGTTGTGGGGAAAAACAGGAAGAGGAAAGAATATTCAATATTATAAATAACTCAAGGTATATTCGCCACCTTGAGTTATTTATAAAAAATAAACATAGGATGTAAATAAATAAAATATTTTGATGAGAACTAAGCTAAGCTAATACTTGCCTTTTTTGGTAGCTACTGATGATTCATTTTATTAATTACAGTTCATGAATGTTATCATAAATAATTTTGCTAAGCAAAATCTCTTCCTGATATTTTACTTTCTAGTTTTTAATTGTGGAACTTTGTATATTTGTCTCTTGTTATTCTCAACCCATTTATCTGGGTGCTTCTGAACTTTTTTCTGTCTTCTACAAAACCCAATTTTGGGTCACATCTTAGTCTCGTTGACTTCATTGAATCTGAACAATTGTAATTCATGAATTGTGGCTTCAACTGAGTTATGCAAAAGACTAAGTAGAACATAAGGGAGTTGCAGAAAACCAAATTTGTGTATGGAAAGGAAAGTACAGTGATACTAATGTATTCATCAAATTCTAGAATATCAAAAGGAACATTATTTTGTCATATAGTAAATATGATAGATTTCAAAGAAACAATTATTCTTATAACAAAGAAATATTCTTAAATGCAGGAAAAATTCATTATGTCAATGCAGTTATCTGTCTACATCTCAGCCTCAAAGTTTTAAGTAATATAAATGTCCATATAAAGTAGCAATGTAAGATATTTTGCATATGGTAGTTATTTGATCCCAAATATTATTTTAATTTTCAGTACAAATTGTTTGAAAAAAATATGGTCTTCTAAAGGAAGAAAAGGAAGATGTTATTTCAAAGTGTTGCAAAAAAAAACTAGCTAAAAATTACCAATAAAATATAAAGATGTTGTATCTGAAAATGTAGAGCAATTTTTCATAGGTTGGTGAAATAAAATGAAGGTTTTTAAAAAAAACAGAGGGTTAATTTTAATAATAATCATATATCAAATTGGATAACTAATCTCTTTTTGTGTTACACCAGCTAAGAAAATACAATTTACGTGAAAGGTTGGTCCTAAATAAATTATTTGTAATCCTCTCATAAGCTAACCATGGGATGAATTTCTTTTCTGTGCAGAGATGCTTTTTGGAATTCAAAGAGGCATGTGGTTATTTTTCCTATCAAAATGCTGCCTTGGACCTGGCTGTCTGCATTTAGATTCTCTGTTATCTGTTTGTGTTATGGTTCTTCCAATCATGCTTGCTTTTTTGTCAAAATTCTACAACACTCTAAAATCAAGAGCACTAAGTAAAATCCTGTATGTGGTAAAACTAGCAGTACTTAAACTCGGATGCAAAATGTCAAATGACCATTAGATAGTAGTAAGAACTAGGGGTCTTTGGAACTCTTTGCTGTCATCTAGTGAGTGCCTGGATTTTTGCAGCCCATAATTGGTGAGTTCTCTTGCAATGAAATTTGTGTCAAGTTTTTCAAACGGCAGCTACAAAATCCTTGAGGCTAGTCCACAACATATCTCAAATGTGAATGCACCTCTTGATATTGGTTATGCTGCATATAATTACTCTCATACAAGGAGGACTTTAAAAATATTTATATGCTATTTGGAACAGAGAGAATAGGAATCAAGAGAAGATTGCTTTGAGTTCACTGGTTTTCTGATACCTCATTCAAAAAGACAACACTAAATAATTTACAAATATGATACCATTCCCCTTCCCGCTCTCCATTTTCAGCAAACACAACAACCATAGCAACTACATTAGCTGAAGGAATGTCCTTCAGGACTTTTTTTTCATATGGCCAATAAAAATTCATCCTCCATTCTGACATCTAGTTTATTATTCTTCTTTACCATTTACCACTTCTCACAGGCCACAAAGGAGAGAAAAGAGCTGAATAAACATCTTAAGAATTAAGTCTGGTGATTAAATAAACGGAAAACAATTAAAATTCAGTTTAGAAGAAGCTGCAGCAGTCATAAAGGAACTAAGAACTCTCCTGTGTAAACCCACTGACTGATGCATATTTTGGCCAGGTCATCTCCTTTCAGAGCTTTGGAATTGGTCATACAACCTGGGGGTAATTACCTCCCATTTAAGGATGTTGAATAGTTCTGTTTAATTGTGGATTTTAAAGGCTCTTTGTGGCTGAAAAAGAAATAGCCCATCTGTGGGAAGAGGTTTGTATTCAATTTAATATGTATATATTAAATATGTATGCATCAGTACAAGGATACTTTAAGAAGCACGAGAGGTGTGCACAAAAATCCTGAATACACACACACATATCCATCTATAAAGAGATAAATCACATTTACACATCCTTCAAAAGATATGATTAAAAAATCCATGAAGGAAACAAAAAATCTAGAACAGTGGCCAACATGACGATAGGGAAATAATGATGCAGAAAACACTACCTAATCAAGCAACCTTTCACACACTACAGGTAAGCTAAAAGTCTGTAGAGATTCTCAGTCATCCAGGTCACAGTTGTCCCAAAGGTGTTTTTTTTGTCCAGTTTTCAGGTGTCTGGTTGCCTCCTGAAAAAAGCACCCTTGGTACAGGTAAGCTAGTATTGTATATATAAACTTGCATGGAATATGTTACTTAGTGAGGTAATAACATGTCTGCAAGCAAGCAATCAAGACCAGGGAGCACAAAAATGCCTTAAAAATCAATTTAATTCAGTTATTCTAGAAAGTAGTTTGCTTAAAAGTAGGGTTGGACAAAGTTGTATTTCAAAAGTATGAATATTCTATAAACCAGGATAGATAATTTCGTCAACTCTTCTTAAGGTGCAGGCATTGAAATATCTGCTTGAACTTCACTATCCTTAACATTCACAATTTATTTGAAATTATTGTGACTCATTTGAAAACTAATAAAGTAATGCTTTCCTTGAAGAACTATCAATCTCCCTATGCTAGAAATGACCATCAAAGCTTAAGGAGCAAATTTACCCAATTTCTCCTTTGCCATGTTGTTTATGCCAAAGATGATTAGTAATGCTCATAACTATTAACTGACGTGACTATTAGTTGTCACATCAGTTCCACAGGCATCTTTTCATAAACCTTTGCTGCTTAAGTTTTTGAATATACTCATCTATTTCTAAAAGCACCATTAGTAAATATTGAGCATTTGAATTCAACATTAGAGAATCACCAAAACAATTTGATAACATTTTCTACTGTGATAAATATCTTTTGGATTTTTTAAGGTAAGACTTTAAAAAAAAGAAGTGCTGTGTATTAAAAATTATAGACCTTCTCACTAATTATTATATATCCTCACATATACTCTTTGCCATAAATTTTGAACAGTATCCTATGAAAACAAATGGGAATTTTAAATCCTATTAAAACCATGAATGCTACCATTCCAAGGATTGACATTTTGTAACACTTTTATCTTTTTTAAAATATCATTTTGGTTAAAAAGAGAAAGAAGAACAGATTCAGTAGAAAATCTGAAGAAAACATAACCTGCCCCTGGACAAAATTCCATGAATGAGATTTTGGTATTATAAGCTAAATATATAAAGGTCTGGAAACCCTAAGTTAATGGATTTCAAAATGCATTTAATTGTTAAAATAACATTTAATTATTACAATAGAGATAGATTATATCAATCTCTTACAAATATAATCAAGGATTACTGCACCATAAATATATATCTGAATTCCTTTTTTTCATTGCAATGAGATTGCAGAATTGGGATCTGAAATGTTAGCCTTTTAAAATTTGTCTTTTCATGTAAACAATTTATATAGTGGAGATGGTTTTACTTTGTCACTATTCTACTCATTGTGAGAAGTAAGAAATGAAATGAAAGAGATTTTTAGTTTTTCTAACTTCATGGATCCCATGAATCCCCTAGTACATCTATTTATTCCACATTGGCTCAAAAGCTCAAGTTATGCATAAAAGAACAAGGAAAACAGGCTATATGTCTCTGAAACAGAGCTTAGAAACATCTGAAGAGCTGCACACAATATCCTAAGATACAATACCCATGATAAAAAAAATCTAAGAGGTTTTGTTTTATAACATATTTTCTTTACCATTTGAGAAATATTTTAAGTTTTTTCATTTCAGAGAAATGACTTTCTACCAGCAAATTAATAATGAATCTCAACAAGACTAGCATTCTTAATCTTTCAATGTGTAGTAATGATTCATTTTAAAAAAAATTAACAAATGCAATTTAATGTCAGGGACATTTTAACCTGGGAAGGAAATGAAATCAATGGATTTGTCCACATCTAACCATGTGTTGTGTCTTTCATGCAGAACACAATGGATTGTTTTCCTGCTGAATAGCCCAGCTGAAAACTGTAGTCCTAATTCACTATATTTCAACCCACACTGAAAAATTTTTCAAGGAAAGTATATATTATGCACACATCACGAATAACCATATGATTAATTAATATGCTGGGACCATTCCTCAATAGCAAATACAAGAGAGAGTGAGAGGGAGGGAGGGAGAGGGAGGGGCAGGGGGAGGGAGAAAGAGAAATAATACCTCTAGAGACTGAAAAACATGTTTAACTCTAAACAACTATTTTCTATATTTTGAGTTCAAAGCAATACGTTCAGCCTTGGATCAAAATTTGGTTGATTTGAATGACATGGTAAAGATAAAGAAACACAAGTAGAATAAAGACTAATTCTCAAGATCTTCTTATTGTCAATTGCTTTATATTCAAGTATCAATATTTTCCTTCTCTGCCTATCCATCTTTGGCACCAGTACCTGAAATTTTTGTTATTCAAAGCTTTTCAAATTTAGACTGGGATAACTTTAAAACTTAGAATTAGCCAGCCATCCTTTAATGCAGGGTTCCTCAACACCTGGGCTGGGTTGCCACCTGTTGGGAAGCTGCATTTGCACAAGCAGCACGCATCTCTGCAAAATCATCCTCCCCCCCTGCTGCCACCGCTCCACAGAGCTGGAAAAATGTGGGACCACTGCTTTAATAGATGACATCAATTTAGTTTCAACTCAGCCATATGGTTGATTCATCAACCATATGTTGGTCCCAAACCTGGATAAATGGGAAGAGTTAGGGAAAGCAATGGTGAACTATAAAATATCTCACTAAATCACTTTATGGCAATAACTTAACATGACTCAAGATACGGATACCAACAGTGGACCCTCCAGACTGGATGGCAGCCTGCGAGCTACTGGAGAAGAACAAGAATTAGCTTTTAGTAGTCGGGTTTTATGTTGCTGGAGGAAAGCCTTTGGGAAGCCCAACAATTGATGATGCCCATGATGAAAGAGGTCATCTATGCTGTATAAAGTTATATCAAATTGAAACAGGGAATGTTAGAGGGATGTCCCTTAGGAAACTTGAAATTGTAAAAAGAGAAATGATTAGAGCTAACATAGGCATCCTAGGCATCAGTGAGTTACACTGGACAGGCAGTGATCAATTGAAATCAGATGAGTTTATGGTTTATTTTTCTGGAAACGATATCATCAGATGAAAAGGAGCTGCATTCTGTGTAAGCAAATATGTGTTGAGGATGTATTTTGCCATCATATATTGATTAACCACTGTTAATCTAGACTATCGGACTATCTAGATCCGTATCAATCAGGCTTCCGGCCTGGGTTTAGCACAGAGACGGCATTGGTCGCGCTGGTGTATGATCTCTGGAGGGCACGGAATGGGATTTTCCTCTGTCCTGGTCCTATTAGATCTCTCAGCGGCTTTCAATACCATCGACCATGGTATCCTATTGCGGTGCCTCAAGGGGTTGGGAGTGGGAGGCACTGTTTTGCAGTGGTTCTCCTCCTACCTTTTGGGATGTTCACAATTGGTGTTGGCAGGGTGCAGAGGTCGACCCGAAGGGCTCTCACTTGTGGGGTCCCTCAGGGGTCAGTCCTCTCACCCCTCTTGTTCAACATTTATATGAAGCCGCTGGGTGAGATCATCCATGGTTTTGGGGTGAGGTATCATCAGTACGCTGATGATACCCAGTTGTATATCTCCACCCCAGGCCAAATCAGTGATGCCCTCTCCGTGATATCCCATTGTCTGGATGCGGTACAGATCTGGATGGGCAGGAACAAACTACAGCTCAATCCGGCCAAAACGGAGTGGCTGTGCGTACAGGCATCTCAGACCAGTCAACAGATTCCATCTTTGGTCATAGGGGGAGAGGTGTTGCCCCTGTGGATAGGGCACAAAACCTGGGGGTCCTCCTGGATTCACGGCTTGGTTTGGAGGAGCAGGTGGGGGTCGTGACCAGGGGGGCCTTTGCCCAGGTTCAGCTGGTTCGCCAGCTACGCCCATACCTGGACCGAGATGCCCTTCGCACAGTCACTCATGCACTTGTCATGTCCCGACTGACTACTGCAACGCTCTCTATCTAGGACTGCCCTTGCATACCATCCAGAGGTTTCAACTGGTGCAGAATGCGGCCGCGTGGGTTGTGATGGAAGTTTCCTGGTACTCCCATGTTACGCCCCTCCTGCGTGAGCTGCATTGGTTGCCAGTTGCCCTCCAAGTGAGATTCAAGGTGTTGGTATTAACATTCCAAGTCCTTCATGGCTTGGGTCCAGGGTATTTGCGGGAACATCTCCTGCCGACATCGAATGCCGATCGCCTTGTGCGAGCGCACAGACTCGGACTTCTTGGGGTGCCATCCGCAAGACAGTGTCGGCTGCCAGTGCCCCGGGGAAGGGCCTACTCTGTAGTGGCTCCCACCTTATGGAACCAACTGCCCTTGGGGCTCCATTTGGCTCCGGATCTCCGCTCTTTCCACCACGATCTGAAAACTTGGCTGTTTGAACAGGCCAGGCTGGACTGACCTCTTGGGGGGGGGTTAAATTGATTTTATTTGGGCTTGTTGGGTTTAATTTGCTTTTAAAGTATTTATTGTTTGTATTTTTAGTTGTGAGCCGCCCCGAGTCCTTTCAGAGAGGGGGCGGCATACAAGTCCAATTATTAAATTAAATTAAATTAATGTTTTTTATTGTTTCTGCATTTCCTAGTGCCGGCTGCTAGGTTATGATAATAGATAGGTGGAAATGGTGTCAAAAGCAGAGAGGCATTTGAGACTACTATATGTTTTCTATAAGGAAGTGTACTTGGCCGTGGCTGAGAAGGTAGAAGGAAGAGCTGAACATGTTGACCTATTTTGATCCTGCTGCCTCTCATGGCCCAACTGGATTGTTCTGTTATTTTCTCTCTCTCCATTTGGGTCATTAAAAGCCATTGTTATTGATTGCTTCATTTAGCTCATGATTGCTACATTAACTGACAGAACCTCTCCAAATTTTCAGAGAGTATCTTTTCACCACCTTTGCCTCTGGAGATGCCTTGGATTGAACGGGGACCTTCTGAATGCCAAATATACTTTGTAATTCAATTATAGCCTTTCACTTCATGTTAACCATAGTCAGATGCAGTAGTCTTTAGAAAATGCTCTCCAGTCATGCCTCCAACCTGATTCACTACAATATTACTGTCTGCATGGATTCCAAGCCCAATGACATGGTTGTCATATCATTTCACACAGAATGCATTTCAATAGAAGGCAGCTCATGCAGCTACCTACAAACCATTGCCAGTTGAATAACTGATTTAACAGAACACATTGTGTGTGAATCAGCCTTAGGTGGGGAGAAAAATGTTTGTGTGCATGTGAGTGTGTCATCCTGATTACAAAATAAGCTCAAATTGGGGAAAAAAGATTAATAGTCTTTCAGACTTTTGTATTTTAACTCCTTATATATCTTTGCCCATTCCTGAGTCTGGAATCACAACATTTTTTAAAGAGACATTTTAAAAAATACATATGTGTGAGGGAAAGATATGGTTTAAGTCTTATCTTTGATAGAGTAATTATATGCTCACTATTTTAATAACTGCCATCATGAAGGCAATACAAGTGAGGTTAGAATAGCTCAGAATTCCAAGAAATGAAGCAGAGAAAATTAGCATTACAGGCTCAGAGAAGATACAAAGAAAACTACAAAAGTTCCAGGCTCCAGAAAGAAGTGTAAAGATGGGCATAACAATTACCTGAGTTAAAAAGAAATGTATAATGTAGAGACCTGCAGTTACTTGTTGTAAAAGAGAGATAATGAAGAGGGTTTCTGTTAGCTAGCTCTGATAGAGTTGTAAATGACAATCATTAGCTACCCAAGTAGATGGACAAGTAATGAGTAATATTACAGTAAGAGAGAGAAATGGGCACAGTGGGAGGGGAGGGAGGTGGAAATTGATAATATGTCTTAGACTCTGCTTTGATTTTTAACCTGTAGAAGTTTTAAAGTTTATGTTTAAATCATATAGTTAAGCAGTTTTGAGGCTTCTAATAATAGATGTAGTTATTTTACCATACTTTTCTTGTCTTGATTTTTAAATGCTCATTTCACATGAATGGAATATGTGCTATTCATATTTCATGTTTTTACTTTTTTCCTATTTTCTCTCTCCCCCCCTCCCACAACCCTTGCCTTCATTATTTGACGAGCAGGCAATAAACCTGACCAACATGTAGTTAACAAATGAATGCACAGCTTTCGATTTTTTGTGTTTAATTTTCCACACAACTGACATGTGTAAACTGGTCAAGTCTTAGACATGCCAAGTCTTAGAAGTGACAACTTCGATTTACAGTACAGCTATTATAGATCTGCTGATGTGTACAATTCTCAACAACATAATTTACCATGTGGGACTAAAAGTGCAAACAGAACATTTAAGAATAGTGGAGGGGTATTTCAAAGTGCATGCAAATGTGCATTTCATTGAAAAAAGTGCAGCAGCAACAATTTTCAGATCCATATGAAACTAAAGGCAAAGGACATGCTGAGGTGTATTCAAATGAATATGCAATTAATAAATGCAGTTCTTATACATAAATAAAGATACTTCATAGTATTTCTGTAGACATCCATGTATATGGGGGGTCAATGTATTTTACATATCTTGCCATTTCTATTGAAATTAAGTAATTAGGGATAATTTAAGGCAATAGGAATGTTGTGTATGTTCATGTGCAAATGTAGTTACCAAATTATAAAGCAAACATATGTGAACAACACCTTAAAAGAAAATGGTCATACAATGAATAATATATGCTGACTGCTTGGGGGGGGGGTTGGACTAGAAGACCTCCAAGGTCCCTTCTAGCTTTATTCTGATTGATATTGATTGATATTGATAATTACAGATTGGCCTGATAATGATGTCAATGTCATACAGCTATGCTACATTTTCATTATTAACTATACTTCTCTGATAGAGTCTATTCATTCCATGCTTTGAAAGGGGCCTAGAAACAAGGAGACTGAGTTCTAGGTCTACTTCAGGCCGGAGAGCCAGATGGGTGACCTTCTCTCTGAGCCCAATCCAACTCACAGAGTTGTAGTGATGGAAAACACAGGTGGCAGGTATGTTCACTACCTTGAGAAACGAGAAAATGTCTCTTATATTGAACTGGTTATTGCCTGGATCATCAAGGACTGCAACAGATGTTAGAATATCTGAGCATATCAACAACTGGGCAACAGAATTGGGGAGCTATGACTGGACAACCAGGGCTTAGCCTTGTAGGATTACTGGAAGAAGAACTACAGGCAAGACACAAGTATACTGTGTATGAAAATCATGCCATTAAGGCCTGCTACTATAAACTAGAACCAACAAAGTGGGCTATTTAAAGTGAATGCTTGTACTGTAGAAAATAATTCTGACTCAAAATATTACTGAACAATGATTAGCAGATCAAAGGAGAATCATTTTCAGAAATAAAATATTCAGGGATGTAGAACTGGAAAAGATTCAGAAAAAAATGTGGAAGATGGAAGACCCAAAGACAGAGTTACAGAAAAACCAAGTTGGAAGGGACCTTGGGGTCTTTTAGTTCAAACCGCTGCTTAAGCAGGTGACCCTATTCCAGACAAATGGCTCTCCAATCTCTACTTAAAAGCTTCCCATGATGGAGCACCCCCAATTTCTGGAGGCAAGCTGTTACACTGGTTAATTGTTCTCACTGACAAGAAATTCTAGGTTGGATCTCTCTTTTATAAGCTTCCATCCATTACTTCTTGTCCAGCCATCAGGTACTTTTGAGAATAAGTTAATCCCCTCTTCTCTATGACAGCCCCTCAGGACTGGAAGGCAGCTATCATGTCATCGTCCCCACAATCCTTCTCCTCAATAGGTTAGACATACCTAGCTCCCTCAATCATTCATCATGCAATTTAGCCTCCAAACCCTTTATCATTTTTCTTGCTCTTCTCTGCACACATCTTTTTTGTTCTGTGGTGACTAGAACAGTATGCATTATTCCAAGTGCGACCTCACTAGTGCATTATAAAGTATTATAATCACTTATGATCTTGATACTATCCCTCTATAGATGCAGCCCAGGACTGCATTAGATTTTGGCAGCTGCTGAATTATACTTAAAGGGTGGTCACCAGGTCACCTAAATCCCTCTCACAGGCACTGCTGTTGAGCCAGATACTGTCTATACCCATGGTGGTGAACTTATGGCACACGTGCCACAGGTGGCACACAGAGCCCTCACCCCAGCTCGACTTCACCACGCATGCGGGAGTGCCTCCCATCAGCCAGCTGATTTTCAGATCTCTGCAGCGCATGCGCAGGTGTATGTTGGGGGGGACGTGCATGCAAATGCGGGGTGTGCACACATGCGTGGGAGGGAGGGCGTGTTGCATTTTGGGTATGGGCACACACTTTGGGCACTTGGTGCCGAAAAGTTCACCATCGCTGATCTACACTGTACTGTGTATTTGATTTTTTTTCTGCTTAAGTGCAGGACCTTATTTTTCTCACCCCTGAACTGCATCTTGTTGGATAGGGCCAATGCTCAAATCTGTCAAGATCCTTCTGAATCTTGATTCTATCCTCCAAGGTATAAACAATTTCCCTAGCAATTTCCCTTTAGAAAACTGTGGGATATACAGCATCTTACAACGAAGTAGGCTGTGGATCTTATCAAATGCCTTATGGAAGTCCAAGCATACTATCTCCCCAGCATTTCACTCATCCATTAATTTCATCACTTTATCAAATAAAACAATAAGGTTTGTCTGGCATGAGCTGTTTTTACAAACCCAAGCTGGCTTTTGTTGTCATTTTGCTCATTTCTAGATGCTCACACATCTACTGCTTGATTATCTTTTCCATGATTTTCCCAGGTATTGATGTGAAGCTGATTGTATTGTAGTTTCCTGGATCCACTTTCCTCCCCCTTTTAAAGATTGGAACCACATCAGATCTTTTCCAATCCCCCTGTGAGGTAGGAGCTTTGAAACATTACATTCAGTATACACCAAGATCATACCTGCCAATTCCTTCAGAACCCTGGGATGTAAATGCTGGAAGTGCCATCAGATACCAGTGTCATATTATCATATGTGGTGGACCTGCTCAAAAGCAAAAAAATACTGGACAAAAATATTTTCCCACACTTCTTGAGTTGTTTTCCCCTTTAAGATTTTTATCCATGAAATTTTGCTTAGCCTCTCTCTGAGTTTGTTAAAATCAGTTCTTTTCAAGTTTAGGATACTGGTTGGATTATATTCTATTGCTTGTGTTTGCATTATACTGAATTCCAGTATGATGTGGTCACTCTCATCCAAGGTTCTGACAACTTCACTTAATTTCTGTTATTAAGTGTTATGTATGTAGGTTTGAATGTTATTGGTTTATTTGAACTGTTCTTGTAAAATGTCAAATGGTATTGGTTTAAATAGTGCGGGAAGAAACCCTGCACTCCCATTGGCTGGCAACCCGCGGCTGCAGGCTATAAGAGGTAGCCAAAATATCGGGTCCATTCGAGCTGTAGTCACTGAATAAACTCTTTGCTGGAACTCTTGGCGTCTGACTCTTCATGCAGACTTAACACTGGTGACGAAGGTGGGATTTCCTGAAGAAGCAACGGAAAGACAAGCAGAAGAGCGAGATGGCTGCGCTGAACACCCCCAGCCCCGTTTGATCCGGCGGCGGAAGACTGGGAATCGTGTCGGATCGCTTCCAGATGTACCTGGAAGGAAACGACCTCGCCGACATTTCGAGAGAGGAAGAAGGGCGGTATTTCTCATGCACTGCGGTCCGGCAGTCTTCAAGATGGCGGCGCTAGCGAGAGCTGCAGAGCTGAAGGTAATGGAATGGCCTGATTTAGAGAAGCTTTTAAGAGCCCATTCGCCCCACAAGTATGCGTGCCTCATTAAGAACACGAGTTTTACCGTTGGGATCAAGGGGAAGCGAGAATGTTAATGACTGTGGCAAGTTTAAGGGACATTGGGGTGCTTGTGACTTTACCAACTTAGAAGAGGCCATGCGTGATCGGTTTGTTTTAGGCCTCAAAGATAAGGTCTTACAAAGCAAACTGTTAATGAAACCTAAGATCATGTTTAAAGAGGCCATTGAAGAAGCTGTTTCAGCGGAAGCCACCAAGTCCTCAGCAGCGGCCATGAAAAAATTAACAAGGCCTCAAGCCAGGCCTCAAGCCATTCTGATGGGGAAAAAATCCACAACAGCCCATTCTTGAACAAATAGACTCTGATTCAGATTGCAGTGAGGGCAGAGGAGGATTTTTAGACTCAGAATGGAGAAGAGAGAAAAGACTCTGGGAGAAATAGGCAGGGATTTTATTGCAGAGGCTGTGGGGACCACCCGCACTGAATTGACACCATCTGCCTACGTTGTGAGAAAAGGTCACCTAGCCAGAGTCTGCAAATCATCCAGAACTCCACCTAGTAGGAAAAATTTCCTGAAAAAGACTTTAAGCCCAACAACTTCATTGAAAAAATGGATGGGATTCAGAAGCAAATGGCAAGAATGAAACTCACCAAACAATCACTATTGGTCATTCTTCACCCTTGAGAAGAAAAAGTACACGTGAAGGTATTCATTGAAGGAAGGCCTTGCCAAATGGAAGTGGACTCAGGCTCTTATTTATCTATGGTGTCATGGGACACTATTCACAGCTCCTTCCCAACATTCAGAAGAAACATTTCAAGCAAGCGCACTGACTCTTAAAGTCTACCAAGGGAACAAGATTCCAGTAGTTGGAGCAAGAGATTTCAACGTGCAGTTTAAAGGCCACACCAAGCGTTTGCCTCTGACCATCATGGACAAGGATCGCCCAAGCTTGCTGGGACTTGAGTGGTTCAAGCCACTAGGCATGGTGACTGGCATCAATCACGTGAGCAGCTCTGAATGGGAGGAGTCCTTGAAGTCTGAGTTTCCAGAGGTCTTCAATGAAGGACTGGGCAAGTATATGGGACCCCTATCACTTTCAGCCTAGACCCCCAGGTGCCCCCAATTCGTTTAAAGCCCAGGAGGGTTCCATTTGCTTTAAGGAAAAATTGATGCACAATTAGATAAATTAATTGCTCAAGGGGTTTTAGAGCCTACTGACCATTCAGATGAAACACCCATAGTCACTCCAGTCAAGGCTGATGGGTCAGTGAGAATCTGTGGTAACTATAAGGGGACACTTAACCATGCGCTGCAGCAGAAGCATACCCAGTACCAGTTGTGCATCATCTGCTCATTCCCTTGGCAGGGGTACAGTCTTTGCCAAACTGGACTTGGCCCAGGCATATCAACAATTAACAGTTGATGATGCCTGCAGAAACCCAAACAATTGTGACTCACAGAGGTGCTTTCAAATGTAAAAGGCTACAATTTGGAGTAAAGTAGCACCTGGCATTTTTCAAAGTCTTATGGAAAGAATGCTGCAGGACTGCGGGGTAGTACCTTATTTGATGATGTGTTAATCTCTGCTGAAAATGACACTCAGCTTCAAGAACTCAGAGAAGTCCTTACCAGATTCAGAAGCGGGTTTAAAAGTCAAGGAAGACAAATGCACTCAAAACAGACAGAGTTGAGTTCTGGGCTACATGATTGACAAGCATGGCATCCACCCTACTGATGCCAAGTTAAAGCAATCAAAGGAAGCCTCTAAACCTAATTGCAAAACAGATTTGCAAGCCTTCCTTGGACTCATTAACTTTTATCACATGTTTCTACCTCACAAGGCATCCATTGCTGAACCTTTATATCGTCTGCTTGATAAGAAGGCTGTTTGGATCTGGGGAGGAAGGAACAATCAGCATTTAACAGTATTAAGAGACTAATCACATCTGATGCTGTATTGATACAATTCTCTGAGTGCCTGTTCTGACTTGTGATGCATCCTTTTGGAGTTGGGGGTTTGAGTCACAGGCTTCCCAGTGGAAGGAAGCCCCTATTGCATTTTACTCTCACTTTGTCCAAAGCAGAGAATTACAGCCAACTGGACAAGGAGGCATTAGCAGTTGTTGCAGCTGTTAAGAAATTTCATGAATATCTGTATGGCAGATCATTCACCATTGTTACAGATCACAAACCTTTTAGGCATTGGCAGGAGACAAACCTACACCTACTATCCTGTCACCAAGAATGCTGGGTGGACTGAATTTCTTGCAGCCTATTCATACAAACTGATTCACAGGCCTGGCAAGGACATTGGACATGCTGATGCACTGAGTCGTTGCCCACTGCCTTGCCCCAAGGAGGACTTTGAACCTGAAACACACACATTTTCCTAGAGACTGTTGCTAAGCTTCCAGTCCATGCTGCTGAGATTGCCAGAGACTGCCAAAGACACTGTGTTGGCACCTGTTTATAGGCTGGATTAAGAAAGGTTGGCCTCTTCAAGATCTACCTCCTGCCTTGCCCAACCTTTTAAGTCCAGGCAAACTGAATTATCTGTATTAAGAGGATGTATTTTGTGGGGTAACAGGGTGGTTATTCCCTGCAAAAACTGCAAAGGAGGTTTTGGAAATGTTACATGAGGGTCATCCTGGGATTGTAAGGATGAAGGGATTGGCCAGGAGATTATGTATGGTGGCCAGGTTGACAAAATGGTTGAAAACTGGCTGCATCTTGTCCCAATTGCCAGGTAGCAGCCACTGCCTGCTCCACCTCACGCCCCACACAGGAATGGGAATGTCCTAGGGGCCCATGGTCTAGGATCCACATTGATTTCGCCAGGCCTACTAGAGGGCACACTTTCTAGTTATAGTAGATGCATATTCCAAATGGCTAGAGGTAATTCCCGATGACATCCACTACAACTGGGCTGTCATCAAACAGCTCAGAAATTGTTTGTAACCCATGGGTTACCAGTCCTTGTTTCTGACAATGGCCCTCAATTCATCTAACATTTTTGAATCCTTTCTAGCACAACAGGGTATCAGGCAGCCGCCCTCACTGCCCCTGGGCACCCTTCGGCAATGTGGGCTGAACGCATGGTACCTTTGCCAAAGAAGCTTCCAGCTAGGTTCTGGGGACATCACTGGGAAGCTTGAAAACTTCTTAGTGTTCAGCACATCACTCCCCTAGCCCATCAAATAACTTATCCCCAGCAGAGTTGATGGTGAAAACTTAGGTCTTCCTTGACCGCCTTCACACTTACGCACCCAACGCACCACTGGATTCCACTTCCAAAGTTCGTTCTTTCAGTGTGGGAGATTCATATGCTAG